>JAJOZX010000524.1:1000000-1045000 GCA_023014485.1 Bathynomus jamesi
CGAAGAGAATAGGAAAGGGGTGAAAGATGAAAAGAAGTAAAATAAGAACGGTTACAAACCGTGCAAACCCAGTCTTAACTCAAAGAAACACTGTATGCCATGCAAGCTGCAAACATGCAAGTGAAAAAAAGGTATGAAGACTATAACAAAAAGTGGGTTAGTTTACGCTACAAGCTACATCTAAGTTCGTGTTAGTCTAATTTTTTTTAATATAAATTTAACGCTGGTATATCACTAGGGTGGCCAGACGTCCGGCTTTAGGCGGACAGTCCGCCTTTTGAGCACTCTGTCCTTAGGGTGACCATTTCCAAATTTCCAAAAAGGAAGACACTGCGTATGTGTCCGTACGTTAACATATATATATATATATAATATATATATATGTTAACGTACGGCCAGATACGCAGTGTCCTCCTTTTTAAATGGCCACCCTATATATCACACGCTGGCATGTCACAAGCTGGCATCAATCGTCAACAGACTGAAACCTCGACTATCACCCCGAGAGCTCCTGTTGCTAATTGTTTTATTATTTTAACCGACGTTAATATTTCTAAAATGCTTATCTAAACGGTTTTTAAATATATTAACGCTGGTAGAGTTCACGAAGGACGCGGGAAGATTATTCCATTTATCAATTACTTTAAACGTAAAAACATTTTTAGCGATGTTAGTAATGAAACGTCTGCCACATAATTTAAATCCGTTATTATGAGTATTGCTTTTATCGAAAATGAACAATTTGTCAAAATTTACGTTATCGATTTTATTAACGATTTTGAAAACTTCACTAAGCTCCCCCCTTAATCTCCTATTCTCGAGTGAATGCAAGCCTAACTCTTTAATCCTATCTTCGTAAGACTTGTTGCGTAGTGACGGAATTAGTTTCGTGGTGCGTCGCTGAACCCTTTCCAACCTATCAATATCCTCACGCAAATACGGGCACCAAAACTGAACGGCATATTCTAAGTGAGGCCTGACTAGGGACTTGTAAAGGGGCAATATAATATTCTTCGATTTAAATTCAAAATTACGCTCTGTGAAACCTAACATCCTATTAGCTTTTGCGCAAGACTCCAAGCACTGGTTCCTAACTTTTAAATCCTTAGATACGCGTACGCTTAAATCTACTTCCTCGTCAACGCTCGCTAACTGTCTATCGTCCATCGTGTACGTGTAATTATTGTTACGAGAACCTATATGCAAAACTTTACATTTGTCTACGTTAAATTGCATCTGCCATTTATCCGTCCACTCCATAATCCTATTTACAGCGTCTTGGGGCCTATTTCTATCGTCCACGTTAAGATTTTTACTGCCTACAGGGTGTCCCATAAGTCCGGCATCATAGGAAAAATAATAAAAAAAGGAAAAACAAAAGCTTTTATTTACAGAACGTGCTCAATATGTCCACCATTGTTTTCAATACACATATTCAAACGTGATACCCAGTCAGCAAGCACACGGTGAATGATGTCAGGAGTAATGGTGTTACATGCCCCAATAATGCGCTGCCGCAAATGTTCAACACTCCTAATTTTCTCTGCGTATACCAGCGCTTTCAAGTGGCCCCAGAGATAAAAATCTAGTGGCGTGAGATCCGGGCTTCTAGCTGGCCATTCCACAGGCCCTCGATGTCCTATCCAATGACCAGGGAATTGTTGGTACAGGTATTCCCTTACTTTGGTACTGTAATGTGCAGGAGCGCCGTCTTGCTGGAACCATGTTGGGAAATTTCCTTCTTCGTTCAAGACACTGGGAAATACTTCTTCCTTGAGCATACGTAGGTAGGTGCCTCCAGTGACATGTTCATCGAAAAAGAGGGGGCCTATGATGCGATCCTTCCAAATGCCACACCATACCATCACCCGAGATGCACCTTGTTCCTTTGAAGAGGTATACCAGTGATGGTTGTTTTGAGACCAGTAGTGGGTGTTCTGTCGATTTACCTCACCATTTCCATAAAAAACAGCCTCGTCACTGAACAGAATGGTGGACGGGAAATTGGCATCCCGAGCATATTGTTCCGTAGCCCATTCACAAAATTCCATCCGCCGGTCGGGATCATCTTCGCTTAATTTCTGTAGGATCTGAAGTTTATATGGATGCCATTTGTGAGCCTGAAGAATGCGATGGATGCTACTTTTCGACACTCTTGTCTCGGCGGACAATCGCCGAAGAGACTTATTGGGACTTCTGTTAAAATGAGCCAGGATAGCAGTCGCTGTATCATCGTCAGTGGACCTCCTTGAAGGTCCACTGCGTGGTTTATCTTCTATGGAACCTGTTTCCTTAAACTTTGCAACAAGTCTGCTAACACAACTGTGTGTTATTGGCTGGCGGTCTGGATGCAGTCTGTTAAATTCAGCAGCGGCTTCTCTTTGTCTTCGATTTTCTATGAGTAGAATTATCTGGATTCGTTCTTCCTTGCTCACAGACATTATGGCCTGTAGAAAGAGAAAAATATGAATTATGGTTTGTAGAAATAGAAAAATATGAATTTCTCCTATGATGCCGGACTTATGGGACACCCTGTATTTTAGTATCGTCCGCGAATTTTGACACGTTACTGTTCAAGCCTACATCTATGTCGTTAATGTAGATTGCGAATAGCCGTGGGCCTAAACACTAACCCTGAGGGACACCACTACCTACCATCCAGCCACCCCGATTCCCTACCATTAACAACGACCCCCTGTTTCCTGGCACGAAACCATTCTCTAACCAGTTAGCTACCTGACTGCGAATATCGTGCGCTTTAACTTCATAATTAATCTTTTATGCAGAACTATATCGAACGCTTTTTTAAAGTCTAAATAAATAACGTCAGCCGCTCTATACCTATCGTATTCGCGCACTATTTTGCTATAAAACTGTAACAAATTAGTTAAACAAGATTTATGGCTTCGAAACACATGCTGACTAATATTAATCAAATCGCGACTTTCTTAGTGATTGAAGATACAATCCCTAAATACGGATTCCAAAAGTTTACCGACACTTGACGTTAAACTAATAGGCCTATAATTGCTAGCTACTGTGCGGTCACCTGTTTTAAAAATGGGCATAACGTTAGCTAATTTGAAGTCTTCAGGAATAATCCCCGCTTACAATGACTTTTTAAACATTTTTGTTAATGGGCCTACGATAACGTCTTTAAAATTTTTCAAATGTCTAGGATAAACCGCGTCAGGACCTGGAGCCTTGCTAACTTTTAGCTTATCGTTATAATGCGCAATCTTACCCTCGTAAACAGTTATTTCATTCAAAATAGTCTCGCTATTAAAAGGACCGATATCGTCCACGTCGGGGACATTATTTACGTCTTCTACAGCAACAACTATCGCAAAAATGTTGTTAAAAATACCCGCCATCGCCTGAGCGTTGGAAACCAAAGCGCCGTTTGCGTCCACTAGAGGGCGTCTGTTACCTTTTATCGGCTTACGATTATTGATGTAGTCAAACTTTTTCGGATTATGTTTACTATCCGCAGCTACAAGTATATCAAAATTACGCTTAGCATTCCTAGCAGATCTTTTAACCTGACGTCTACGCTCGATATATCTATTAAAGTTAAGGAGCAAGTGTAGTTTACGTCCCCCTGGCCCAAAAGAGGACACAAACTACACTAGGTCAAAGTTGGGGAACGTAAACTACACTAGGATCTTTAGGAGACATTTTTAAAATAAATCCATCAAACAAAACGTTGGATCACTTTAACATATTGCTTCCCAAAGCATTCGGGAAGCAATATGTTAGAGTGATCCCTCCTGGGAAGCAATATGTTAAAGTGATTAACACTGGGAAGCAATATGTTAAAAACACAAAGGTTGGTTGGTTAGAAAGAGGTTGGTAATCTAGGCTAACTAACAAAACTATCACGACCTAACCTAACCAATCGTCAAGGGCGTATAGTTGACCTAACGATTGGTTAGGTTAGGTCGTGATATTTTCGTTAGTTAGCCTTATAAGGCCAACTAAAGAAGGCTGGGGGCCCTGATGTTCAGGTGATCCAAATATTTTACATTCACAAAAAATGGCAAAGGATAATAAGTTAAGTTGTCCATAAATTTACACTTTCTCGACTAGCCAATCTCTAAATATTATAAACTAGTGTAATGTAACTGTAATTGGTTGTGTAATGTCTATTTTTGGGAAGCAATATGTTAAAGTCATCCAAAACGTTAAAACTAACGAAAATATTATGTCTTAACCTAACCAATCGCCAATATTATATATATATATATATATATATATATATATTTCAACTGCAAACACAGTATAATTAACGTAAAGAACGACGCTTGTATAGAAGAACATTCCGCGCAAGATGAGGAGGGAGAACGAACAAATGAGGTAACCACCCGGGAATCGAACCCGGGATCTTCCGATTGCCGGTCAGATATGATAACCACTACACCATGGGCCTCACTCGATCAGAAGTCGTAATTCTCTTACATACGCGCAGAAACCAATGCCCCGAGGGGGCACCTCCCGCATGCCGCACACAGTATAATTAACGTAAAGAACGACGCTTGCATAGAAGATTGGTTAGGTTAAGTCGCAATATTTTTGTTAGTTTTAACGTTTAATTTGATTAGGTATACGCGGACAAAGTTGGGGAACGCAAACTACACTAGGATAATGTAGGGGAACGTAAACTACACTAGGATAATGTAGGGGACCGTAAACTACACTTGGCACCACAGGGGGACGTAAACTACACTTGGCACCACAGGGGGACGTAAACTACACTTGGCACCACAGGGGGACGTAAACTACACTTGGCACCACAGGGGGACGTAAACTACACTTGCTCCAAAGTTAGCTACCGTGCCATTGCGCTTATTCAGTGTATACGCTCTGTTACGCTCATTTATGAACTCGCCTAATTCCCTAGTCCACGACTTGGGCCTACCATGATTTCTAGCGCGCTTGGGCCTACGAGGAATAAACTCCCTTTTGATATTCAAAAAACTTTCTTTAAACGCCTCCCAATGAAAATTTGCGTCATTACCCATAAGTAAATTATCCCACTCAAACTATCAAAATTAGCCCTACGAAAATCAAGAACTTCTATTATACGTTACTATCCTTACTGTTTTCGGATCACCTGAAGATCAGGGCTCCCATGTATTCTTGTTTTTTGCTTTACAGTACCAAATATAATAATAAATTAAATTGAATGCCCGGTTAGGTCAACTGTACGCCCTTGACGATTGGTTAGGTTAAGTCGTGATATTTTCGTTAGATCACCCTGATCTTCTGGTGATCCCTGTTTTCTATCAATAGCTTAAACCCAATAATTTGGTGATCACTACATCCCAAACTCTCACCTACTTCCAAACCTTCGACTATATTTTCGTCGTTCGTCATCACCACGTCTAAAATATTGTCACCGCGCGTTCCTTCCGTAACCATCTGTCGTAAAAAATTATCTTCCATGAACTCAATCAGTCTCAAACCCTCATCATTACCAGTAAAAGTCTCGTAATTAACGTTAGGGCAGTTAAAGTCTCCGGCAATTATACTATCCCGATTATTAATAAAGTTACCAAGAAGTGTGTAAAATCTAGTATCGGTGTCCAGGGGTTGAACAGGAGGTCCATAAACAACAACGAAATTAAAGCTAATTCTACGCGCCCTAACTTCAACGCATATCGCATTAATTGCTGCTGGAATATCTATCTTAACCTCGATAGCCCTAACGGAATTACGAATGTACAACAAAACGCCACCACTAATCCTATGTAACTTATCATTAGTAAAAAGTTTAAAACCTGCTATATCAAGTTCCCCCAATAAGTTCCGAGTCACAGTATTTAACCACTTTTCGGTTATAGCAACTATATCGTAGTTCCAGGAACAAGTTATCGCCTTAAATTCGTTCAATTTTTTTCTAATACTACGTGCGTTACAATAAAAGACGTTTAAATTATTTTTTACCACGGATCGGCGTTTTAAACTATTTTCACGTCGGGCCGGCGTTTCCAGCACCCACAACGTTTAAAGAGGGCTTCGACCTATACAGCTTTTGAACGTTCTCATCGATTAATCTACCTAGCCTAGCATTCCCTGTTTCATTGAAATGCACCCCCCATCTTTTATAAAAAGGGTAGGATCACTAAATTCTGACCACAGCTTTACGAAGGGTACATTTTCCCGAGCACAAATCTTGGATCACCTGAAGATCAGGGCCCCCAGCCTTCTTAAGTTAGCCTTATAAGGCTAACTAATGAAAATATCACGACCTAACCTAACCCATCGTTAGGTGAACTGTACGCCCTTGACGATTAATTAGGTTAGGTCGTGATATTTTCGTTAGTTAGCGTTATAAGGCTAACTAACGAAGGCTGGGGGCCTTGATCTTTAGGTGATCCCAAATCTCTTTTAGCTTAGTGTTCAAAAATATTGTTTTTGACGTAATCCTAAGACCTAAACCGTGCCTCGGGGTAATACCTAGAACTAAAGACCTATCTGACCTTGCCTTCAGGAACCTAATTAATCTCCTGTATCTCTCCAAAAGGTCAGATACTCTCGTATCGGGCATATACGAGTCGTTGCCCCCTACCATCGTCACCAACATCGAGTGACGGGAAGCAACATCAATCCTATCTACTTCGTCTCTAATTCTGTCAACCCTGGCCCCTGGTAGACAGACCCTCCTCCTCTTGGTTGGATTCCGTTCAACGAACTCCTTATCTATATGACGCACTGAGGAGTCCCCAATTAAAATCGTTTCCCCCTCGTTCACATCCCTATCCAACTGGGCGAAAGGGTTCGAAACCTCGATAAGAGGGGAGGGATTCCTATCACCTGACGTACGTAGCCTTGCTCCACCCTTAACTACTCTAAATCCCTCCCTGTCTACTAATCTCGGGCCTACCTTAACCCCTTCCTCAACTCTATCTAACCTTCCCGATAAGCTAACTATACTAGAAACTAGGTTCCTAACCTCACCCATGAACTTACAACGTCTTCAACGTTAGTATAGGTTCGGCCTTCGTCAACTGTAAGTCCTCATCAAGCGATCAAGTGTTGCAAGTCTTCCCAGCACTCACGTACACTACGTTTTAAATCAACTATCTCTTCACTTAAATCACAAAAGAAACAAACCGCTCTTTCGGTAATCGCTAGAGGACCGCCGTTGTAATCTTTAAAATCAGTATACCACCGATTAACCCAACACCTAGCACATGACGCTTTCTGCGACGGCATCGCACAAGTTAAAGTATCATAGTTAACGTTTATAACCGTCACAAGTTTAAATTAAATTAAGCCGGCACGCTATGAAAACTTCTAAATCACTAAAAACCACTAATATTCAGTTATTTAACTATCATATAAGAATGTGAATATAAACGCAAGTATATAAAATTCAGAACTTTCTAACAGTAAATTTATCGGCAATATCCAAAAGTAGAAACAATACCAGAGAGCCCAGGGAATGCGTCCGCTCAGTAAGGAGTCTGGTTGACGATTATTGATTGATTGATTAAGTTTAACGGTGTACCAACCCAATGGGTTATTAATACCAGAACGGAGACAGTATATGCTGCGAAGTTAAGCGTTAATCACAAGTGTTCAGGGCATAAGAGATGGGGGGACAAAAAAGGACAGGAGAGAAAGAGACCCATCACCTATTCAGCCACAGGGCCGACTCTGTGGCGCTTGAAAAGAGGGCCTCTAGATACATATACAGGGAAAGTGAAAAAAAAAATAAATAAATAAATAAATAAATAAAATTAAATGAATGCATATAATTGGGACTCCATCAAAAAGCTGAGTACAGGATGAGTAAGAAAGTATGGGCTGAGAGTGGAACTTAGTTGAAAGGATAGAGTGAGATCTCGGCACACAGTCTGAAGACGCAAACGGGCAGCATTTATGCCGGACACTCAAGGAATACATGGGAGAGGGTAAATCAGGCATGACAAGGGTGACTAAAAGCAGGAGAGCTATTAGTGAAGAAGTGCTGGTGCGTAAGGCGACACGTACCAAGGCGGAGCCTAGCTAGGATCACCTGTTCTCCTCTGGAGGAAGATTATAGAGATATGGTTGGGAAGCAAATGTGGCAACTGTAAAATTCGGTGGATGAGGAAATGTGGAGAAGAGTTTCTTTCCAGGGCTTGCAGAGCGGAGAAGGAATCAAAGCAGATAACAAAGTTGTGATGATGCAGCATGTTGCGAGAAATGTCTTGAACTGCTGCCAAGGTGTAGTGACAGTGTCAATGACAAAGGCAGATGCTGTTTGTCCATCTAGAAGTTTAGAACCATCTGTGTAGATAAATTGGGAGGCTGTTAAGGACTCTATGAGGGCAAATAAATGACTTTGTATGACAACAGAGGCTACCTGAGACTTTGAATACTTAAGGAGGTCATAATTGAAAGAGAATGGAGTTATCAAATAGAGGGGGGACAGCCCGCTGGAGTGCAGGTCATTAGCAGAAATGTTTAAAGCAGAGAAAATCCTTTGAGCAGCAGCAATGAAGAGCAAAAGATCGGGGCGATGCAGATAAAATTGGAACAAATAAAAATCCAGGTACAACCGGCGGACAGGGTGATGAGCTATGCTGAAGGTACGGAGAAGGTAACGAAGACCCAACAATAAACGGCGAAATTGTAAAGGCATGATAAGAGCCTCTGCTTCCAGGAGGTCCACCCGGGTGCAGCGCAGTGCGCCCACAGCAAGTCGAATGCCTCGATACTGGAGCCTATCTAATTTAACCCTTTAAGCCCTGATTTTTTTGTAGAGTTAAGTTATGAATGCGTGTATTTGAAACGTTAGCAATTTGTATCTTCAGTCCTTAAAGGGTTAAGGAGATGACAAGAAGCAGCAGAGGAATATAAGAAACTTCCGTAGTCAATTCTTGATCGAACCAGAACTTTGTACAGCCAGAGTAGGGTATCCCTGGAGGATCCCCACGTCGTGTTGGAGAGATATCCCAGGATAGAAAGAGGCTTGGTATGTCGATTTTTGATGGAGTCAATGTGGGACTTCCAGGTCAGACTTTGATCGAAGACCATCCCTAAAAATCTATATTCAGTTACTCGAAGAATGGGGATAGTTTGACCCAGATACTTAAATTCTTGTACCTGCTTTATTGGTTGGTCTCTCATTTTGAAAATACTATTAGCTGTTTGGTTTGCGCTTTTAGGATGGAACTGCATAACCTTAGTTTTAGCAGCATTAACATTAATGTCATGGCCCTGTGAATATGATTCACAAATTTTTATAAGATGATCGATACCTTTCACCGAAGGGCTTATTATCACCATATCATCGGCATAGACCAAGTATTTTATCCTCATGTCGTATATACAACATCCCACTCTTGCCTCATTAGGAGAAACAGATACTCCATTAAACAGCAGAGGAGAGAGTAAGGAGCCTTGTCTAACTCCGCATGAGAGACCAAAACATTCGAACAATACATTGCCCCATCTATCGGTGGAAGTTTGGCGTGTGTACCAAAATTTCAATAAATTTAGGACATATTGTAGAACATTCCTGACTTCTAATTTTTTAAATAAAATATTGTGAATCACTCTATCATATGCTTTGCTTATATCCAAAAAACAACACTAAATAGTTGAATTACTTACTGTATTCTATATCTAAATGCAATCTCTTTCAAAACATAAATACACAGGTCAGTTGAATGGGACCTTTTAAAACCAAACTGATTAAGAGACGTCCATAAATAATCATTTAGTCACAAAAGCTTCTCAAGTAATTTTGAGAAGCAGGACTCTTACTTTCAGGCACTGATGTCTCCCTATTTTCACTCCCCCCTCTTAATGTCGTTCCATTGCAACCTACATTAAGACTAACTCTCTCCACGCTGTTAAGGATGTCTAAGTACTTCGCATTAATGTATTATTGATTAGTAATAATACATATGTATTTTGATGTAGTTACAGCTCAATTTTTAAGTCCATTTATCACTAACATTCACTTGTTAACATACGAAATGACTAAAAAATTGAAAAAAAAAAACAATGCAAAAAACAAAATATACATTTATGAAACCTACAATTTTTACACTGCATAAACTAGGAAAATTTGTAAATCAATCAAGGCGAAGCACCAAGGTGGAATTTTTGCAATTTTAACGTTCAAAGTCATAAAGGGTCCTCAACAACACTGATCGTATGAGTTCCTTTTCTGGTATAGTTTCTTGGTATTTATGGTTAAAAATAAAACCAGTAAGTTCTAGGTTAGTGTCTGTGCAGTGTGCAGTCCCCAATTTGGAACCTAATTCTGAGAGGAAACTGCCCTTAATTTATCTTCATATGTAATACGGAACCGAACGGTTTACAATCTTAACGTCATTCAGAATTTTACTGCTTAAAGTATACGAGTACATGCATAAAAACTTTTCACAGCCAGAAATTCGTCTACTGGTGACGTAGGAAAAGTGTATAAACAGAAAATTTAAAAGGTATTAATAGTTTGGTAAAAAATATTTAAAGGATTTTCTCAAAATCCAAACTATTTCGCTGTTTAGCGAACGTCCGTAGCTCAGTGGGTGACACCGTTTCCCTATAAGCGAAGTGAAAACACTGAGGTCGGGGATTCGAACCCCGATGATTCTGGTATTATAAAACAGGAGTTAGAGGAATGGCCCGTATTCGGTGGCCTAAGCGCTGTGCCATTTTCTGGCACTCCTGAATAATTATTATTATTTCGGTGTTTATTAGACAGTTTTAATTTACCAAGTTAAAGTAGTCGATATGAAATGGTGAAAAAAAAAATATATATATATATATATATATATATAAATATTGTTAATAATTCCATAGTTTTACAGAAGAAATACAGGGTGTTCAAAAAGAAACGCAACCTAAAATATGATAGAAAAGAAAAGGGTTAGGTTACAATGATATATGCATTCTCCAAAGGGTTGCGTTGCTTTTAGAACACCCTGTACCATATTATATTTCTTTAGTTCTAATCATATGTGGAAAAGTGTTTCCACAGGAAAATAAATTTATGTTAAAATTTAAAAGATATCATTCTGTTGGTATAAATTAAAATATTAATCCTTTAGAAGATATTATTCTGCTCATATAAATTAAAACATGAATCCGTTAAATTTTTAATGTTTGTATAGAGTGCCTCGATGCCCGCGGATTCGCTGCACCTTTTCGATAAGCCTAACGAAAACAGTGTTGCCACGTCTAATCTTAAACGGAGATTCCCAAATTGTAAATGTTCTTTTCAATTATTATAAATCACATAAAAGAGTTAAGTGTAAAACTACAATTGTATAAATTCTTTTGCTAATATCCAATTATACCAATTCTCTCGTTAATATCATTATTAGAGTAAGATTTTGCAAGTTTAATAGTCTTCTGTAACACGTGGCAACCATGGGTGTTTCTCCAGGACAAAAGGGAGCCCCTTAAAGAAGGCAACATGCTTTGTCAGTCTAACGCTCGCCTCAGCTTCCGACAGAGGGAGTTAGAGTCTCGCCTCGGCCTCGAGTGGAAGCGAGTGTTCCGCCCTTGGGCCGGGCCGTTTCGGCTGGTCCCCTTAGCTTTTTGATGTAAGCATTTGCCCGTTAATAACTCTCTACGCAAGTGTTGTGTTAAGGGTGTTTATTAGTGATTTCAACTTTGTGGAAATAAAGGACTAACAAAGGAAAAACTCGTCATTTTATATCCTTCCAACGGAGAAAAGCATTCCCTTCTCTCAACGGACTGAGAGAGAGCGGACGCCATCAACCGAGGGTATAAATTGTTGTCTTCGAAATTCGCAGTCAGAATAAAATAATTAAACGGTATAAACGTCCTTGTTGGTCCGAGAGAATTTAACAATAACATCATATCCGACACATATTTATATGTTTGCATAGATACATGCATATATTGAGTATTTTTAAGTTTATATTATATTATTTTCGTGTACATTGGTATTTATTTGAGAAATATACAGGGTGCCTATAAATTATCTCTAAAAATTCAATTAAATTTTAATTGAATTTGGAGAGATAATTTGTGGATACCCTGTATTTAACAAATTATTCAAATCCTAAATGGCATCGGTGGTTCTATGTACCATATGAAAACATGAAATTCAGACGAGTACAGACCGATTCGTCTAAAAGTAATCAGAGCAGAATTCTTTTATTCTCTTATTTAGTTGTCATAATGTACACTTTCAAGAAAAAAGTTCGACAACAAATATAAAATTTCTGAAGAGCGTCAAAAATCACTAATCCGTAATATCCTGCCTTTCTTTGTGTTCAAAAACCAACCATTACTAATTAGTAATTTTTTATGCTTTTAAGAAATTTTAATGTTTCTAGCCGAACTTTTTTCCATAACTGTATACTGTACTTGGGTCTTTCAACCGGAATCCCGGGATTCCAGGTGGAAAATGATAACCTTAAGTCCCGGGGCAAGCGCAGCAAATCCCGTGATTTCCCGGGTTTTACAAAGTATTCTAAAAACGTTATTTCAAGTAATTTAACGTTAATTTGCTACTGTATCTAGAAAATACAAATATAAAGACTATGATGACAAATTTATAATAGCACGAATCACGTTGCGTTATACAACTCGAATAGTACCTGTATGATGATGTGTATGTGTAATATGACTGGTAATTTTGATGAATGACTCGGACTGAAAGCCAGTCATTTGATTTCCCTGAATCGAACATTTTGTGTTTTAGTGGATTTTAATTTGGTTATTATTTTCAATTCAGTGGCACACCTTTTCCTGTGATTTTTTTTTTAATTAAAATTTAGTTAGAACCAGGCCCAGATTTAGCTATAGGCGAACTAGGCGATCGCCTAGGGCCTCGCGCCAAAGGGGGCCTCGCTCAAGCCGTTTTGTGCGTTCTGTTCAAGTGATATTAATGATTTAGAACTCTATGAAGAACTTAAAGTACTTTGCAGGTTTATACCTGAGAAAACAGATCTCGGAAATGCCCTTGTTTATATAGTGCAAAAACAACTAAGTGAGATTTATCCTAATGTTTATGTTGCACTTCGAATAGTATTAACCATCCCAGTTACTGTTGCTTCGGCTGAAAGAAGTTTCTCGCGTCTCCAAACTTATTAAAACATATTTGCGTTCCACCATGTCTCAAGCGAGATTGCAATCATTAGCTATGTTATCAATAGAAAACGATATAACAAATTCATTAGATTATTCTCAATTAATTGAAGAGTTTAGCTAGAAGAAAAGTAGAAAAGCATTGCTGTAATATTCAAGGAGCATCTGAACCAAATATTAAAGCATTAATATTTAGCCTGATAAGTCGATTGCTCACTATTATAAAAAATGAAATGTCAACATCTCTTATACATCACATATGAAAAACGTTTGTATACTATGGAAAGTCATTACCAATAATATTATATAAATCTTAGAAATCATTGTCTAATATTTTCGATACAAATCTTGATTCATATTATAATTTATACTTATTTGTATGGTTTATTTATATTTCTTATACAATTTCCATGCGTGATTATTTTGGTTTGGTTTAATTTTTAAGTGCTGGCATAGTTCTGTCTATGCGGGATTCTAATATTGCTGGTATAGTACCGATAATTAAGTCCATATTTTCATATATATAGGCCTAGGGCCTCGCAATTTCTAGATCTGCCTAGGGCCTCGCAACTTCTAGATCCGGCCCTGGTTAGAACTACATAAAAGGTGTTGTGTTCGTATAAATTACACTATAATATAATTTATTTTTATTGAAGTGCAAAGCTGCAAATTAGCATTGTAGGCATAGAGGCCTGGGCTATATACGATATTTATGGTTCTGCAGTGTTTGAAACTCAGCCTAGGCTCTATCTTTTATTATATTTATCATTATTATGTTAAAATATTTATATATTTATATTTAAAATTAACTAACTAATCTAGATTTATCTAATGCCTAAACATTTTAAAACTTTATTACCATTACTTTTTATAAACCGGGAAATCCCGGGATCCTGAGACGATGGCCGATTTTTTCTCAGAAAACCGGAATAGTGAAAACCCCTGAAAAAGAGAAACCCTGTACTTTACTATATGAAATGGGAGGAACTAACTTGTTCCTATTAATGAGGAGGAGTACGCCGTGACTTCTCGTGGCTTCTTGTTTCCGGGTTGTTTGAACTTCTCCTTAACATCAAAGGACATGTGATGGAAGGGGACCTACAGCTTTACGTGGGAGTCAAACCACGGGTCGCTACATCATCTAGACGTAGAGGACGGTCACCCATCTAAATAATGTCAAAACCCAGTGTCGCCTAACTTCACTCATCTAAAGGAAGCGGTATTGCAACATGGCCACGAAGTAGCCCATACGTCATGACAGCCTGCGTACATCGTTTCACGTGCGATCAGCGAGGCGAAGCGACATTGGGTCTGGGTAGTATGTAATTCGATGAGTGACCGTCCTCTTCAGATGATGTAAGGACCCATGGTTCAAATTCACATTAAGCTATGAACCCCTATGGCCCTATTTTATATGATCGTGGCCGTTACTGCGAAAGTTAAGTCATTCATCACATACTAGGCAGCATTAATGATGACCTATGTAAAAGCAAACACTGTATGATACAAACTATCAGATGCTGCCAAAACACATTTTTTCTTCAGCGTAATTTACCAATAATCCACATAATATTAATATTATATATATATATTATATATATATATATATATATATATACAGACATAATATACATATATATATATATATATATATATATATATATATATATATATATATATATATATTTTACCTGGCCCCATGCCTGTTCATTATCATGCTAACAGACATAGACAGTGGAGTAAACATCAACAGTATCGTAACATCATTTGCAGACGATACAAAGATCAGCAGAAAAATCAGCGACGCAAATGAAGTGGAGGCCTTGCAGAGGGACCCAAACAAAATATACAAATGGTCAGAAGACAACAATATGACATTTAACAACGAGAAATTTCAGCTCTTGAGATATGGTAGAAATGAGGAACTTAAACAGACTGCATATCATGCTCTAGATCAGTGCTGTCCAACTTCTATAAAGCGCGGCCAAGATGTTGCCTATAATCATGCACTGTTGGTTAATACGACTTAGGAACCCACTGAATGTTGTTCTCCCAACTAGAAATGACAAAATAGGGAAGAAAATTCAGAAATGAAATTTGGCAAACGTCCATTCCGCGGGTCGCAAGTTGGACAACGCTGCTCTCGATAGACAAGAAATTCAGAGAAGCATGAAAGCAGTTGACTTGGGGGTAATAATGACCGATGATGCCAAATTCGAGACACAAAATCAGATAGTAATAAACAAAGCAAAAAGAGTCGCGGAACAGGTACTAAGAATGTTCAACATGAGGGACAAGACAGAAATGATTCCCCTGCTGAGAACACTGATCATACCAAAACTTGAATACTTCTCAGTTTTGACGTCCCCATATAAAAAGGAAGAAATTAATAAACTAGAAGAAACGCAGAGACATTTCACAGCCAAGAGTGATGGCTGCAAAGAACTCAACTACTGGGAAAGACTACCTAAACTAAATCTGTACTCTCTGGAAAGAAGAAGAGAGTACACCATAATCTACAAATGGAAAATGATCGAAAAACTTGTACCAAACCTCAAACTAAACCCAATTAAAATTCAAACAACGCTGGGAAATAGGAAACGCAGAATATGTAGTAGGGTGTGTCAATTTTAGGGGTAAAATGACTAAATTGAAAATCATGTGATTTGGTAGCAATTTAATGTAATCATTTGGCATACAAAATAATATCCTTGCTTTAAAAACAATAAAAAATAACTCCTACCTACATCAATTTTAATTAAAAAATTCCATTTTTCCGTAAATTCGTAACAAAATAACAAATGTGCGCAAACATCCTATCAACATTTAAAGTGGCAATAAGATATCATTCAGTCTTTATTTGAAAGTAACCAATGCAGTCATGTCCTTTTTGCTGCGGTTCCTTGACATCAGCATTCGGCTTGCTACTTGCGCTTTGATGTAGCCTTCTCGCCTCTCGTGACTGTAAACTTGACTAGCCGCTTCTGTGACCATTTTCACACATCTCTCCACACTCTGAGTGTGAGAAGGCCACTTTGGCACTTGCATTGGGGCCTCTTTAAGTTGTGTTAAATCTTTGTTTGTTATACATGTTGTCAGCAGTCTCCCAGCTGGTCATCATCTAGTGATGTTCCTCTAAGCTTTAGAATGATTTCCACAGCCTCAGTTCGCTCTTTGGTACATTGGCTGCAGAGTATTGCTTGCAAAACCGCCTCTGGCCTAGCATACCAAGCGGACCTTCTCACCACAGGTAACACGATGTCCACCACTACTTTCCTTTGAGTTCTCAGTAGCTGTAATTGAAACAAGATGTGGTTGGGCCCCTCTATTCACATTGGATTAAGTTTTACATTGAACCAGTGAGGAAGATAAAACCCAATAATAAATTCAACAATCAATATCAAATTCTGTAGCATTTTGCCCTTCAGTGCATGTTTGGAAACCCAAATCCTGCAGAAACGAATCGCTGTAGTTAACCAACGACTGTGACTTACGGGTCCAATCTCCAAGAGAGCCAGATTTTGAGGCAACTCTCCTGATCTGATTGCTTGAACAATACGATAAGCGTAAGATTGATCCGTGCTGAGGTCTTTCATAACTTCTTCAGACAACACTGGAAGGGGAGGGCCTACTTCGACCTTTGGAAATTTTGTATTTATTTCTAATTCCGTTGCTTCATCTAGCATGTTGCCAAGGGAGCCTGACCACTTGTTGTTGCTCTTTGTAGGACCATCAAGTTCCTGGATGAGACGACGAAGAGGTAGTTCCCCTGTGTGCAAATCACATACAATCCAAACAAGCCTTCTTCCAAGTTTTTTCTCTAAATGCGTCATAACACCGCCCTGCCATCCAGTGATCGCAGTTGAGTCTCCACCAACGGCCTGCAGTGAACTGTCAAGTCTTCTTTCTTGAAGCCAACATATTATTTGATCAGCAATTGCCTCTGCATGTTTCTTGCCTTCTGCTTCTGCTTCACGAACAAAGTGAAACAAATAGCGGCCACCAGGTTCGGAACACACAGAGTAGTGTTCTTTGATGAGACCGGGAAACTTTCTGTCCATTCCCTCTACCCATGGGCGCCCGCAGGTAGGGGCAAGGGGGGGCGCTTGCCCCCCCCCTGGAAATGCCAAGAAAATATTTATATCCTAAACTTGCTGAAAAGTATCCAACTGCCTCCTAAAGGGTGAAAATTTTTATTTGTGTGCATGATAAAAGGTTGCTACCTTTTTATTTGTTCAGAAGTCCCCCCTTAAAATTATTTACATTTACTTCAGTGTGCTTTTTTCTTCATTCTATCATGTTTCTGTTATAAATAAAATAAATGATTGTTATAATGTGCATTGTATGTATATACAATATATATTTGCATTTTCCATTACAGAAAATGCAACACTAAACTTGCTTAGAATTAACCTGCTGGTTCCTAAGGGGTCAAAAGTTTTTTGCTTGCTCCGGTCCCTACCTATTAATACATTAAATTTTGCCCCCCCTTGGAAAAAATCCTGCGGGCGCCCATGCCTCTACCTCTAGAAGAACTTTTGTGTCATCTCTTCTTCCATCAAACAAAAGGCAAGAGAGTCCTTCCTCCTTCAAATCTTTTTCATGCTGATCAGATATTTCCTTCATTATTTTTTCTTGTGCTCTTCTTATCTTATTATGATCTATCACTAAGGATGTATCCTCTCGGCTGATGAGGCCTGCATCTATCCAAGCGGCAGTGGCAATCTCTGCAGTCTCTCGTAGCCCCGTATGGTGGCGAATACTGGCAAGGGCAATGTTTGAGATGTCTTTAGTGTTGTATTTCATTCTCTTCGGCGAAGGTTCAGATGGCATTTTGGAGCTATCATCTGATGTTGCTTCTTTCTGTTCATCTGAAGAGCTTTCAAAGAAGTGAGAAACCTCTTGATAGAGCTCTTCATCTCTTTGGGTGGCTTCTTCACTCTTCTTTTTCTTCCTTTCTTCCCTTTCTCGGATTTTCTTTTTTCTTAGCAATAACAATCTGTTTTTTGTTTTCTGAATAATCTGCCGAACCAATCTGCATACTTCCTTGGCCTCCTGCCTTTGTTCTCTGCGCCTTTATGAAAGCCAGCTCCAAAACAGGGATCTTCTTCTCACGAGGACAGCGACAATCAGTGTGAGGGTGAGGTTCTCTTCTGCATGAGGGAGAACAATTGGTTTCAGAACACAACTCTATGCGACACTGGCAGTTAAAAATGTCAAGAAGAGTATCAAGTGTGTGCAGAAATTTATTTTTCTTTGCTAGTTTTCCTTTAGCAAGTGATGTCTCAACTGCTTTGTGCCACAGCTTTGTTAATTTTAGCTCAATAGTTCTATACTGATTGAGTACAGGTGGTTTGAATAACACTTTAGCTTTTTTCCACTGATGCAGAAGAGGGGGAATCATGTCCCTTATGAGCTCTTTCTCTGTGTAGTTCTTTCTATCCTTTGTATTTTGTTCACGAAGGAGTAACCCTAGTCTCAGCATGTCTCGCACTGTTGGTAGTTCTGATACGGGAAGCTCCTTGCCTGTACCGACTAACAGGCTCAAGTGGCATGACGACTAACCTCTTGTCTTCAATTTTGGCATCTTAGGAATATCTGAAAAGAAAGAAAAACATTTAAGTACAGGGTGTCCCATAAGTCCGGCATCATAGGAAAAAAATAAAAAAAGGCAAAACAAAAGCTTTTATTTACAGAACGTGCTCAATATGTCCACCATTGTTTTCAATACAAATTCAGACGTGATACCCAGTCAGCAAGCACACGGTGAATGATGTCAGGAGTAATGGTGTTACATGCCCCAATAATGCGCTGCTGCAAATGTTCAACACTCCTAATTTTCTCTGCGTATACCAACGCTTTCAAGTGGCCCCAGAGATAAAAATCTAGTAGCGTGAGATCCGGGTTTCTAGCTGGCCATTCCACAGGCCCTCGACGTCCTATCCAATGACCAGGGAATTGTTGGTACAGGTATTCCCTTACTTGGGTGCTGCAATGTGCAGGAGCGCCGTCTTTCTGGAACCATGTTGGGAAATTTCCTTCTTCGTTCAAGACACTGGGAAATGCTTCTTCCTTGAGCACACGTAGGTAGGCGCCTCCAGTGACATGTTCATCGAAAAAGAGGGGGCCTATGATGCGATCCTTCCAAATGCCACACCATACCATCACCCGAGATGCACCTTGTTCCTTTGAAGAGGTATACCAGTGAGGGTTGTTTTGAGACCAGTAGCGGGTGTTCTGTCGATTTACCTCACCATTTCCATAAAAAACAGCCTCGTCACTGAACAGAATGGTGGACGGGAAATTGGCATCCCGAGCATATTGTTCCGTAGCCCATTCATAAAATTCCACCCGCCGGTCGGAATCATCTTCGCTTAATTTCTGTAGGATCTGAAGTTTATATGGATGCCATTTGTGAGCCTGAAGAATGCGATGGATGCTACTTTTCGACACTCCTGTCTCGGCGGACAATCGCTGAAGAGACTTATTGGGACTTCTGTTAAAATGAGCCAGGATAGCAGTCGCTGTATCATCGTCAGTGGACCTCTCTGAAGGTCCACTGCGTGGTTTATCTTCTATGGATCCTGTTTCCTTAAACTTTGCAACAAGTCTGCTAACACAACTGTGTGTTATTGGCTGGCGGTCTGGATGCAGTCTGTTAAATTCAGCAGCGGCCTCTGACTCCGATTTCCTATGAGTAGAATTATCTGGATTCGTTCTTCCTTGCTCACAGACATTATGGCCTGTAGAAAGAGAAAAATATGAATTATGGTTTGTAGAAATAGAAAAATATGAATTTCTCCTATGATGCCGGACTTATGGGACACCCTGTATTTTATATCAATTACGATGTTTCAAAGTTTAGTCATTCGATGTTCTAAAATTCAATAAAAAAATATTTCATGGGATTACAACAAATTAGACAAGAATATGATAATAATAAATAATTGTAATAATCAGTAATCCATACTTACAGTTAAACTGTAGTATTCGTCTAGTAGAATAACTATGAAGTAGGTACAAGAGCAATAACAGCAAACCACCGAATATGACATCTAAGAGGAAACTGAGGACTGAGAGTGAGGGACAGTTCTATTCATGTTGTGACTTGTACATTGTACAACAACTATATGACCTTGAAAACACTCCATATGCGATCAGTGGGATAATTCTGTGACAGATGAATAGTTAATCAATTTATGTCCTATTATTTAGTGAAAGAGTCAATTTCTGAAACTTTAAGGTAAAATTGATGTAGGTAAGGGTTATTTTATTTCATTTTGGTTGGCCAATTTCAAGTTTTGACTTGAAAAGACTATATTTTCATTACCAAAATTGATTTGAAAAAAGTTGACAAAATTGACACCCCCTAATGTGTAGTGTTCGCAAATTAAAGGCCCAACAAGGGACTTCCTCAACTCTGAAGGAAAATAGCTTCATCGTCATGGGGCCAAGAATTTTCAACCAGCTTTCAAAGGACCTCAGAAACGTCACAGGGGTCAAGACTGAAGTCTTCAAGAGAAGACTAGATGCCTGGCTGAGGACAGTACCAGATGAGCCGGGTGTACCTGGCTATGTACAGTGGAGAGCGCAAGAGAACAACTCGCTCCTCCACCAAGCCAGGACTAGAGGGGGGGCCACCAGCTTGACCTTCGTGTCAAGAAAGTCCGACGCACCGAACCCTAACGAGGTTAACGAGGAGGTGGTTTTATTTATATATATATATATATATATATATATATATATATATATATGGGCTACGTCGTGGCCAATGTCGTAACACCGCTTCCCGGAGATCAGCGAAGTTAAGCGACATTGGGTCTGGGTAGTAGTTGGATGGGAGACCTTCCTCTGCTCCCAGATTATGTAGCGACCCGTGGTTCGGATCCCACGTAAAGCTGTAGGTCCCCTCCGTCATATGACCTTAGATGTTGCGAAGGAGGTTAAGCAACCCCAATTAAAAAAAATATATATATATGGTGCAAACCCACAAGGAAAAAGAAAAACGATTCCAAGGCCTTTCATGTATTCAGAGCTACACCTCGTCAGGGAATGAAGAGAGAAGGCAAGATGCCCATAAATATATACAACGTAGCGGAACCAAAACAATTAGCACATACTTAACAAGAGTTAACGAGAGGCAAAAGGAATTTTAACAAGATATTGTCAATTTTATACATTCCCGCACTGTTATTGAAATTGTTTTTAAAATGAATAAATGCACATTCTAGAATATTTCTTTCTGTTATATCTCTGTTTTCAACAAGCGCTTTAGAACTATCCCACTTGATGCTATGATTACATCTATACATATGGTTAAACAAAGCATTGGAATTATTACCTGTTCTCCACGCACATTTATGCTGTTTTACCCTAATATCTAACGTTTTACCCGTTTGGCCTATATATACTGAGTTACATTGTGTACATCAGATCGAATACACACAACCAACAACATTATCCGGGCTATTCTTTATTAGGCGTGATTTAAATACAGTATTATTGTACTTAAAGACTACATTAATGCCAATTGCTTTAAGTAAAGTCGGAAGATAATGAAAATTAACATGGTAAGGTAGGCTAAGGGTATTTTTACGCTCAAATTCCTTTACAATTACATTATTATAATACCTATTCTTGGCTTTCCTAAGACATTTATCTAAAAATGAAATAGGATAACATAATTTAGTACCAATATTCATGATATTGCATAACTCGGAATCTAAAAATTCAGGACTGACAACTCTCAATGCTGTAAGAAACATAGCAGAGAAAATAGAGGATTTAATCGAAGGATGATGGTCAGAATAAAAATGCACATAAGAGTTATTATTAGTTGGCTTGCGATAGACTTCAAATTTGAACTGATTAGAGCATCTCCAAATTTTTAGATCCAGAAAAGATAGGCTTCCATCATTTTCTTTTTCAACTGTGAACTTAATAGATGGGACTAAATTGTTGAACCTACCAAGAAATAAGTCAACATCCAAATTATTAGGCCAGAGGCATAAAATATCATCTATATACCTGTACCAAACCAGGTTAAAATTAACAATCGTAGGCAAAATTCTACTTTCAAAAAATTCCGAGTTATGCAATATCATGAATATTGGTACTAAATTATGTTATCCCATTTCATTTTTAGATAACTGTCTTAGGAAAGCCGAGAATAGGTATTATAATAATGTAATTGTAATGGAATTTGAGCGTAAAAGTATCCTTAGCCTACCTTACCATGTTAATTTTCAATATCTTCCGACTTTACTTAAAGCAATTACCATTAATGTGGTTTTTAAGTATAATAATACTGTTAAATCACGCCTAATAAAGAATAGTCCGGATAATGTTTTTGGTTGTGTGTATTCGATCGGATGTACACAATGTACTGTAACTCAGTATATATAGGCCAAACGGGTAAAACGTTAGATATTAGGGTAAAACAGCATAAATATGCGTGCAGAACAGGTAATAATTCCAATGCTTTGTTTAACCATATGTATAGATGTAATCATAACATCAAGTGGGATAGTTCTAAAGCGCTTGTTGAAAACAGAGATATGAGAGAAAGAAATATTCTAGAATGTGCATTTATTCATTTTAAAAACAATTTCAATAACAGTGCGGGAATGTATAAAACTGACAATATCTTGTTAAAATTCCTTTTGCCTCTCATTAACTCTTCTTAAGTATGTGCTAATTGTTTTGGTTTCCGCTACGTTGTATATATTTATGGGCATCTTGCCTTCTCTCTTCGTTCCCTGACGAGATGTAGCTCTGAATACACGAAAGGCCTTGGAATCATTTTTCTTTTTCCTTGTGAGTTTGCAGCATTCATTCATTTCACGTGTTTAATTATGAAATTTATCCCATATTATATATATATATTATATATATATTATATATATATATATATATATATTAACGTAAAGAACGACGCTTGTATAGGAGAATATTCCGCGTCGTTCTTTACGTTAATTATTCTTGTACTCTCCACCTCACATAACCAGGTACGCCCGGCTCATCGGGAATTGTTCTGAGCCAGGTGTCTAGTCTTCTTTTGAAGATGTCCACCGCAACACCACTCGTGTTCCTTAAGTCTTTGGGCAGCTGATTAAACAGTCCTGGTCCTCTCACAACAAAACTATTTTCTTTCAGGATTAAAGATGTTCCCTGGCTAGCCTTTAATTTGGGAACACGACACAGTCTTCCTTTTCTACTTTCCACCGTTGTTTGGGGAGTTACAGGGTTCAGAGTAATATTAGGGACTAGTTTCTCCATTATTTTCCAAGTGTAAATAGTGGTGTGTGTGTGTGTTCTCCTTTCTAGTGAATATAGGTTTAATTCGCGTAACCTTTCCGAGTAATTTAGTTCTTTGCAACCATTGATCTTGGCTGTGAAGCTTCTCTGAATACCTTCTAGTTGTCTAATGTCTTCTTTTTTAGATCGACATGTTAGGACTGAGCAGTATTCCAATTTGGGTATGATCAGTGTTTCAAGTAGAGGAATCATTATATTCCTGGGTAGCGTACGATTCAGCGCCGCCACTTCAGCGCCGACGTTTCAGCGCCGCCATTTCAGCGCCAGGCCACTTCAGCGCCAGACTATTCAGCGACGGGCCCTTTCAGCGCCCGCCACAATAGTTTCAAGACAACTCAATAAAATGTGCAGGCTGAGGATCGATATATCTAATGAAAATAATTAATTCAATTTTTTTATTTTAAAGAATTTATTTAATTACAGTAATTTATTTTAAAAATAATATTTATTTAAGAGATTGATTTATTTAATTCAAAATTATTAGTAAAAACATTCTATTTAAAATTGTCTAAAACAAAGGGTTAGCTTTCATTTTAGTTTGATAAATTGTGCCCAATTGCACGCAGGTACTCTACTTCATTTCTGTTCCCATATTCAGAAACAATTCTGGTACTTTTGCATTATCCTCCCAACACTAATTTCTTTTTATAATGGAAGGAAAATAAAGGGTTCACAAATTCTGAAATAAAAAAAGGAAAAATGATATAAGTGTTGGGAGCAAAATATTCTGAAATTACATCATTAGTTATATGAATAAATATTCTTAACCTAACCTAACCTAACCTAACTTGAAGCCGGCTAACTACGGCTAACGCCTGCGGCGGGCTGTTTTTAACCTAACCTAACCTAACCAAACCTAACCTAACCTAATCCCAACACTAATTTTTTTTATAATGGAAGGAAAATAAAGTACCATAACCAAAACCAAACCAACATTATACAAAGTTAATAACAACAAGTAATGTTAATAAAACAAGTAAAGTCAAAACAAGTATAGTCAATAAAAACAACAGAGAAAATGACCGGCGCTGAAAGGGCCCGTCGCTGAATAGTCTGGCGCTGAAGTGGCCTGGCGCTGAAATGGCGGCGCTGAAACGTCGGCGCTGAAGTGGCGGCGCTGAAGTGGCCCATCCCCTATGTTCCTATCCCTTCGTTTAAAGGTTCTCAGTATCTGCCCAGTTATTCTCTTTGTTCTATTTACTGGTATCTTATTTTGTGTTTCAAATTTTTCATCATCAGTCATTACAACTCCTCAATCTTTTGCTTTAGACTTTCTCTGAATTTCCTGTCCATTTGTGGTATAATATTCCATGGATTTTAGGTCTTCTCTTTTTCCGTACCGTAACAGCTGAAATTTCTCAGTGTTAAACTTCATATTGTTGTCTTCCGTCCACTTGTAGATTTTGTTCATATCTGTTTGTAGAGATCCTGTATCCTCTGGGTTTTTAATTTTTCTACTGATCTTTGTGTCATCGGCAAAGGATGTTACTGTCCTGTCTCTGGTAATGTTATGTCAGTTAGCATGTTTATGAAGAGTAGTGGAGCTATATTGTTCCTTGTGGTACTGAACTGAGGACCTCTGATTTTGATGAAGATATTCCTTGTACTGTAACGACTTGCCGCCGCTCACTAAGGAAATTATATATCCATTTCCCTACTTTTCCTGTTATTCCCATATATTTCAGTTTATGTATTATAATTCCATGGTCACACTTGTCGTTAATTTTGCAGTCACTCTTTTTTCTTTTTCTCTTTTGTCTCTCGAACCTGCTTCTCTTTCCTCTTTGTTGTATTTTTTGGACATGTCTATCCACAATTTTCAGCGTCTTCTCCTCTAAGGTCATTAGCATCTCTTCCGTTGTCTTGGCCTTGAAGACGGTTTTCCAATCTATTACTTCCATGCTGGATGCAACATCTTCCCAGTTTATAGCTTTGGAATGAAAATTTAAAATTTCGAAATTGCTTCTTTCTATTGTTCGTGTTCTTTCCTTTCCTGTTGTTTTTATATTGGTTGTTATTTCAATAATGTTGTGATCCGATATCATAGTTGGGAATATTTCTACGTTATCAATTAGGTTGCTGTTGTTTGTGAATACCAAATCTAGGCAGTTGTTTTTTCTTGTGTTTTCTGTTATTTCTTGGGTTAACATAAATTCATCAGCTAGAGCTAATAGCATTTTTATCTGCTACCTTGTCCTGGTGTATACATATATTTTTTCCTATCCTTTAATATTTCAGGAATGGAAAATTAAAATCACCAAAGAGAAAAATATTTGGGATTGGAGAATGTAGATCTTTTACCCAGTTTCTTACCTCTGTAATGGAATCTGAGAATTTTGAGGTTTGCGTGTTCGGGGGTCTGTACATTACAATTAGTACCATATTTAATTTTTCAACTTTTCCTGCTACACATTATACGTAGCTGTTTGAAATAATTAATCATTTCTGCCATACCGTATGCCTTTCGCGTGTGTAAACAGCACATCCTCCTTTACGTCTCACTGTTCTGTCGGCTCGGAGGATGTTATAGTTGTCAATTTGTATTTCTTTTTTGTCAGTACAGAACTCACAGTTTTCACAGTTCGCCTGGCAGTCCTTTAGATGGGTTTCCGTGAGGCATGCAAAATCTGCATGCAAGAAACTCCTGCAAATGTCGGGTATGGTGATGTATTGCTTTTTTCCGACTGTTTAAGGGTTGCTCTGTATGTCGACAAGGAGAGTTTATACCGTTTAATTAATCTGACTGCGAGATTCCGGGACAACACTTTATACCCTTTGCCCAATTGCGTCCTGTCTCTCAGTCTGTTGAGAGAACAGAGTGCCTTTCTCGGAAGGATATAAATTACGAGTTTTCCTTTTGTCAGTCCTTTATTTTCACAAGGGTGAAAATCACTTTTAAACTATTAATGGATTTCTTTTACAATACAGAGTAATTAGAAAAATCAAATCTTTTTCACAACACTTGTTTAGAGAACTGTAAAACGAAACAAATGCTTACATCAAAAAGCTAAGGGGCAAAGCCGAACCGGCTGGCCCAAGGGCGAAACACTCACTCCTGCACGAAGGCCGAGGCGGGACTCTCCACTCTGCCCTGGAGAAATTCCCATGGTGCCACGTTTTACAAAAGATTATTAAACTTGCAAAATCCTACTCAAATAATATTAGCAAAAGAATTTATATAATTGGATATTAGCCAAAGAATTTATATAACTGGATATTAGCAAAAGAATTTATATAATTGTAGTTTTACCCTTAACTCTTTTATGTGATTTATAATAATCGAAAAGAACATTTAGAATTTAGGAATCTCTGTTCAAGATTATAGACGTGACAACACTGTTTTCGTTAGGGTTAGAGAGAAAGCTAGATGATCCACTGGAGCATCGGGGCAATTTATACAAATATTAAGAATTTAACGGATTCATATTTTAATTTATATGAACAGAATAATATCTTTTAAAGGATTAATATTTTAATTTATACAAACAGAATGATATTTTTAAATTTTAACATAAATTTATTTTCCTGTGGAAACCCTTTTCCACACACACACACACACACACACACACATATATATATATATATATATATATATATATATATATATATATATATATATATATATATATACATTTAAACTGCAAACACGCAGTATAATTAACGTAAAGAACGACGCTTGTATAGGAGAATAATCCGCGCAAGATGAGAGAGAGAGAACGAAACAAATGAAAAAATGAGGTAACCACCCGGGAATCGAACCCGGGATCTTCCAATTGCCGGTCAGATATGATAACCATTACACCATGGGCCTCACTCAATCAAATGTCGTAATTCTTCTACATACGCGCAGAAACCAATGCCCCAAGGGGGTACCTCCCGCATGCCGTACATTATATACATTTAATCTGTAAACACGCAGTATAATTAACGTAAAGAACGACGCTTGTATAGGAGAATATTCCGCGCAAGATGAGAGAGAGAGAACGAAACAAATGAAAAAATGAGGTAACCACCCTGGAATCGAACACGGGATCTTCCGATTGCCGGTCAGATTGAGTGAGGCCCATGATGTAATGGTTATCATATCTGACCGGCAATCGGAAGATCCCGGGTTCGATTCTCGGGTGGTTACCTCATTTTTTCATTTGTTTCGTTCTCTCTCTCTCATCTTGCGCGGTATATCCTCCTATACAAGCGTCGTTCTTTACGTTAATTATACTGCGTGTTTGCAGTTTAAATGTATATAATGTACGGCATGCGGAAGGTGCCCCCTTGGGGCATTGGTTTCTGCGCGTATGTAGAAGAATTACGACATTTGATTGAGTGAGGACCATGGTGTAATGGTTATCATATCTGACCGGCAATCGGAAGATCCAGGGTTCGATTCCCGGGTGGTTACCTTATTTTTTCATTTGTTTCTTTCTCTCTCTCTCACCTTGCGCGGAATATTCTCCTATACAAGCGTCGTTCTTTACGTTGATATATATATATATATAGGCAGACATATCTAGACATGCCTATATACATGTCTAGATATGTAACCTATATATGTAACATGCATCATCACTTTAAAATAAGTAATATATCAGGTTTTGTTATTTGGATCATTCTTATTAGCTCATTAAATACTTTTTAAGTAGTCATAATATCAAGATCTGTATTTCGAAGTATGATACTTTGAGCAATTAAAATATTTTTATTTACACATGTTACCCTTAAGAAATATTCGTTTTCTTAATTTGAAGCAGGATTAGGGGAATCTCAACTAATAATGAGCAGCTGTTAATTTTAATAACCTTTTAAATCTACTTCTATTAAAGTAAAGTAAATATGTTTAAATTTAAGTGAATGCATAAATTAATAAAATAAATTTAAAATTTAAGTATAACAAAGTTTTGAGGTAAATCTGTATGAGAATATAAATTTTTATGACTTTCTTATATTTAGGATAAATCTGGAATTTTCATTTTTCGACAGAGGATGACAATGAGAATAACGTAAAGTAGGAAGACCTTTGGCTATAGATACCCTTCAAAATACATACGAGGAGTGATCAAAAAGTATCGATAATTTTATTGCTACGGACAAATGAATGAAAATAAGAAATAACCCTTTACATATATGAGTCTTCCTGCCCTCTGGCGTCTGCAGTCTGAAGCAAAATCCGCTACTATGAGTCAGTAATTGATTGGAGCGCTTAAAAGGAGGGTGTGTTTTTGCAGTACGTATAAATCTCTGAAATGGAGCAACGCGCGTTCGGAGACGAACGAAATGATTAAAACACCTTTCAGAAATGATGCTCTCAGTGTAGCTAACGTTTACAAATGGCACAAAAAGTTGAAAAATAGAGAAACATCGCTTGAAGACAAGGAACGCAGTGGCCGCCCTTCCACTTCTCGTACGGATGAAAATGTCCAACAGATTCGATTTCTGGTACGATCAAATGTTTCTCCATTTTTCAACTTTTTGTGCCATTTGTAAACGTTAGCTACACTGAGAGCATCATTTCCAAAAGCTGTTTTAATCATTTCGTTCTTCTCCGAACGAGCGTTGCTCCATTTCAGAGATTTATACGTACTGCAAAAACACACCCTCCTTTTAAGCGCTCCAAACAACTACTGACTCATGGTAGCAGATTTTGCTTCAAACTGCAGACGCCAGAGGGCAGGAAGACTCACATATGTAAACAGTTATTTCTTATTCGCATTCATTTGTCCGTAGCAATAAAATTATCGATACTTTTTGATCATTCCTCGTACATACATATACTCGTAAATACATACATACATACTCGTTTCATTGAGTTTTCATGGCATCTTTCCCCGTTTTCAGCTTACTAAAATAGTTCATAAAAATTTTCTCCAAACGGCCAAATGACGCAGGTATCCATTAAAGGTATATTTCCTTGTCCTTGACCCCCTTCGTAAGAAGGACAATCCTCATCACATGAGGAGTCGAACGTGAACTAAATACCACAATAAATTTAAGCACTAATTTTTGGTAGAAAGTTCGTTTTTGGGTGAAAGTTCTCCTTTCCTTTAGAGAAAGCAGAAGAAAGGCGATAGCATATGAGGGGTCGTGCGTCTTAAGGTACCTAAGCGCCACCACAGGCGAAAACGTGTTTTTGATGGATATCACTATTTTCACCCTTCCTCTATCGCGTGGTTTGGGTTATAATGACCTTACGACACTAGAAGTATGGTTGAAAACCTTATGAAGCGAATTACTTTTTTCACCTGTATCGCCAGCCAAAAGTTCACCCAAAGTTCGGCATGATAAGAAAATAAAAAATAAAAAAATATATATATATAAAACATAAAATATGAAAATCTATTCCAAAAACTCATCAACATCTTCATTAGCATACTTAGAACTCTAATTTAGCCAAAAATGAACGTTCTACTTCAATTAATAACAGAGATACTATTGCCAGAATATTGCTGAACTTTGGAGTCGATTTCTGGCGAATTTTAATTTTGGCGCTTAGGTACCTTAAGACGCGGGACCCCTCAATATTTTAACATATTTTAGTCAACATATTGCTTCCCAAGTATGATTTTCACATAGGATTAGCTTTGCCTTCATTGTTTAATTACAATTTATGATGCTTCTAATAGAAATATCACAATACGACACATACCTTACTTCGTTTTGCCAGACGACCAATTAATTGTAAAATTTATATACATTAAATAATCCTGACTACATCTAAAGTGTTTATTTATAGTTAATCATAATACTAATTAATTACAATATCTATATACTACAAATCATAATTAAATATGTGTTTGTTTTATCTTATAATGAATAATACATTAATCATATTTATATATTAAATAATAATAATATATTAAACATATATATTACATAATTATATCTACTTATGGAGCTTGTGTTATATTTTAATTAATCATAATACTTACAGTATATTATCAAATCGTAACTACCTATATATGAAATGCTTTCTAGCTCTAATTTGAGAGCCCAGTAAAGCCTCAAGTTTAAGGGCCAAATTAAACAGGAAAAAATAAGTAAATATGTTCTAGTAACGAATTATTTGCAATATCGTAATAACTGTAGTATTGGAATTCAAACCCTGATGATCCTGGGAATAATAATAAGGTGGTTAGAGCAATGGAACGCGTTACTTGGCATGAGCGGTTTGTCACTTTCTGGCTTTCCCGACTGATTACAGCAGTGGTGCACAAACTTTTTTGATGTGAGGGCCAAACCAACCATCTGTTTTATATGTAGGGGCCAGATATATAGATATTCTATTTTTTATAAATATGCATTTTTATAACCAGGGGTAATATTTCAGATTTTTCTTTGGGTAGCTACCCTTTTCATGTGAAAAATGTGAATTGAAAAGACCCGTGGGGGCCACATTTGGCCCGCGGGCCAGGGTTTGTGCATCACTGGATTACAGCATTATAAAACGGTTTCCTTAAAATCGAAATGATGACTCCTGATCACCGGTGCAACATGCTAATAATAATAATAATAACAGTGAAGTTAGAGCGCAATGGTCAGCATTAGTTAGCCTGAGCGGTGTCCCAATTTCTGACCCTCCTGACTGATAATATATTTAGTCTTTCTGTGAGGGTAACCACGTAACTATTAATCATATATTTTACCACATCAACCGATGTCAGTAACCAGATAATCAAACCCGCATCACCTACAAAATCCTCCATAAACTCGTTCGCTTTCATTACCCCACAAACAAGAAATATTACCCTCACCCCCTCTCCCCTGAAAGTCAACGACACACACACACACACACACACACACACACCACACACACACAAAATAAAGTACAGTACAGTACGTTCATTTTGCAAAATTTTAAGTTTACGCTCAAATCTAAAAACGTTCAGAGTTTTCGATCATTTCATCGAGAAAAATAAAAAAAAAAAACAATAAAAATTAAAGAAAATAAATAAATTATTAAAAAGTAAATAAATAAAAATAAATATTACCGCAAACTAATTAACAAAATAAATTTGATGCATTTAATAATGTTTAAAAAAAAAATGTAAAAGTAATTAACATTTTTTGCATCATTTGTAATTACTTTACGTGCTTATTTATTTACATAACCTGATTATTATATATATATGGGAATTTCACAATAAAACACGTGAAATGAATGAATGCTGCAAACCCACAAGGAAAAAGAAAAAACGATTCCAAGGCCTTTCGTGTATTCAAAGCTACACCTCGTCAGGGAATGAAGTTAAAAGGCGGAACGAGAAGCCCATATATATATACAACGTACAGGAAAAACAAAACAATAGCACATACTTAACAGGTTTATGAGAGGCAAAAGAAATTTTAACATGATATCGTCAATTTTATAATCCCCGAGCTGTATTGAAATTGTTTTTAAAATGAAAAATGCACATTCTAGAATATTTCGTTCTATTATATCTCTGTTTTTAAAAGCGCTTTAGAACTATCCCACTTGATGCTATGGTTACATCTATACATATGGTTAAATAAAGCATTGGAAGTACTAGCTGTTCTACAAGCATATTTATGCTGTTTTACCCTAATATCTAACGTTTTACGGTTTGGCCTATATATACTGAGTTACATTGTGTACATCCGATCGAATACACACAACCAACAACATTATCAGGGCTATTCTTTATTAGGCGTGATTTAACAGTATTATTATACTTAAAGATTACATTAATGCCAATTGCTTTAAGTACAGTTGGAAGGTATTGAAAATTAACATGGTAAGGTAGGCTAAGGATATTTTTACGCTGAAATTCCTTTACAATTACATTATTATAATACCTATTCTTGGCTTTCTTAAGACAGTTATCTAAAAATGAAATAGGATAACATAATTTAGTACCAATATTCATGATATTGCATAACTCGGAATCTAAAAATTCAGGACTGACAACTCTCAATGCTCGAAGAAACATAGCAGAGAAAATAGAGGATTTAATCGAAGGATGATGGTCAGAATAAAAATGCACGTAAGAGTTATTATTAGTAGGCTTACGGTAGACTTCATATTTGAACTGATTAGAGCATCTCCAAATTTTTAGATCAAGAAAAGGTAGGCTTCCCTCATTTTCTTTTTCAACTGTAAACTTAATAGATGGGGCTAAATTGTTGAGCCTACCAAGAAATAAGTCCACATCCAAATTATTAGGCCAAAGGCATAAAATATCATCTATATACCTGTACCAAACCAGGTTAAAATTAACAATCGTAGGCAAAATTCTACTTTCAAAAAATTCCATATATAAATTAGCTAGTACAGGTGAAAGGGGATTTCCCATAGCCAATCCAAACGACATAACATAAAACTTTTTTCAAACTGAAATTTACAATCTTTGACACACAGCTTAATTAACTCAATAAGAGTGTTGTGTTGAACAGGGAAAGAATATTCAGAAATCTTATCTTTTAAGAAATCAAGTAGGTCATCAACAGGGACTTTTGTGAATAGCGAGCATACATCGAAGCTTACCAATTTGAAATTAGGGTCATTAGGGAACTTCAGTTTGTCAATAAGATCCATGCTATTTATAATATGTGACTCAGAAACAGAGCCAACTAATGGTGTTAATAAACTAACTAACCATTTCGATAGCTTATAGGTTACGGAGCCCACTGAGCTAACAATAGGCCTCATGGGATTATTAACTTTGTGTGTTTTTACTAAGCCGTACAGATATGGTAGTGACGAATTAATACTAAGAAACTGCTGTGAAAGCCCATTATAGTTATTTTTTAATATTTCTCTTAATTTTCTGTTAAACATTTTATTAACATCCTCCAATGGGTCTCTATTTAGAGGTTTGTACGTGTCACGATCACTTAATAACGTATTCATCTTTTCAACATAACTGTTTTTGTCCATGATGACGATCGAATTGGATTTGTCCGCTTTAGTAATATGTAATGAATCATTATTTTTCAGTGTTTTTAGGGCTTTTTCAAACCTCAAAGGATAATTCGATTCAAACTTCGTATTAAAAGCACTATACACACAACCTTTTGCTAAAGTCACCTCACTTTCGGAAATATTACTGTGTTTTTCAAAATTAATAAAAGACTTAGCAATCAGTAAACTGCTGGGCTTTTTTGGGACTGAGAAACCTAATCCAAAACCTAACGCACATTTCATATTGAAGTCTAGTTCTTGGGACGACAAGTTAACAATATTACTAAAATCACTTTTTTTAGTCCAGTAACTATTATGAATTAAATCCTCCAGTCTATTGTTTAATTTCCTATTCTGAGTTCTGCATCTTCTACGTAAGTTGTTGTAAATATCATCCAAAAGTGTACTTCTCCACGCATGAGGAACGGTGGAAAAAAATATATTTTTTCTTACTTCGGACTCTCTGAAGGCGTTCTTCACTTCAATGCGGGCTATATTAATATGTTTCTTTAAAATAATCCTTTCGGTGTCACCAAACGGCGTATCGTCCAACATACGGTATCGTGTTCCAAGCAGGGATTTTGGGATGACTTTTTCACTATAACACTTCCTAAGGAAATCGAATTGGTTCTTAAGAGAATGTGCATGAGCAATAGCAGAACGGTAACTTCTAAAAATCGATCGGAGAGAAGGGAATATGGTTGTAAAAAGAGAAACAGTGAAGAGGACACGCGTGGGCTCCATTGTTATGGGATGAATTTCACAATAAAACACGTGAAATGAATGAATGCTGCAAACCCACAAGGAAAAAGAAAAACGATTCCAAGGCCTTTCGTGTATTCAAAGCTACACCTCGTCAGGGAATGAAGTTAAAAGGCGAGAAGCCCATATATATATACAACGTACAGGAAAAACAAAACAATTAGCACATACTTAACAAGGGTTAATGAGAGGCAAAAGAAATTTTAACATGATATCGTCAATTTTATAAGTCCCCGAGCTGTTATTGAAATTGTTTTTAAAATGAATAAATGCACATTCTAGAATATTTCGTTCTATTATATCTCTGTTTTTAACAAGCGCTTTAGAACTATCCCACTTGATGCTATGGTTACATCTATACATATGGTTAAATAAAGCATTGGAAGTACTAGCTGTTCTACAAGCATATTTATGCTGTTTTACCCTAATATCTAACGTTTTACCGGTTTGGCCTATATATACTGAGTTACATTGTGTACATCCGATCGAATACACACAACCAACAACATTATCAGGGCTATTCTTTATTAGGCGTGATTTAACAGTATTATTATACTTAAAGATTACATTAATGCCAATTGCTTTAAGTACAGTTGGAAGGTATTGAAAATATGCATAAATATGCTTGTAGAACAGCTAGTACTTCCAATGCTTTATTTAACCATATGTATAGATGTAACCATAGCATCAAGTGGGATAGTTCTAAAGCGCTTGTTAAAAACAGAGATATAATAGAACGAAATATTCTAGAATGTGCATTTATTCATTTTAAAAACAATTTCAATAACAGCTCGGGGACTTATAAAATTGACGATATCATGTTAAAATTTCTTTTGCCTCTCATTAACCCTTGTTAAGTATGTGCTAATTGTTTTGTTTTTCCTGTACGTTGTATATATATATGGGCTTCTCGCCTTTTAACTTCATTCCCTGACGAGGTGTAGCTTTGAATACACGAAAGGCCTTGGAATCGTTTTTCTTTTTCCTTGTGGGTTTGCAGCATATATATATATATATATATATATATATATATATATATATATATATATATATGATGAAAATAATGACAGCCAAAATCATGACCGTGAATAATAAATACCTGAACTAAGAAGAGTAATTAAAAATAAAAGAAGGTAATAAAATAAAGAGCCAAGATACCGTTCATCTTCCTCCTGAAGAAGTCATGCATCAAGGTATTAATTCGAAAACAAAGCGAAATGTACGCTCATATGAACATTCATACAATGCAGTGTATTAAAGAACGCAATATATATATATATATATATATATATATATATATATATATATATATATATATATATATATATATATATGTGTGTGTGTGTGTGTGTGTGTGTGTGTGTGTGTGTGTGTGTACTTTGAAAATGAAAATACACCCAGAGTATTTCTCTACCGACCTCTGAGCTATATTTTAAAATTATACCGTTATACTTGAGCGGTACCCCCATAACTGGTTGGGGGATAAGTATACAGGTAATGTGGGAGTGGGAGGGACAGACAGATGCGAAGATATGTATATACATACATACTTAACGTTTCTTTGCCGGTTTCGTTCATAACAGATAAGGATACTGACTGTGGAAGACGGTTTTGCTCATGTTCCACGTGAAGTGACTTAAAATATTTACGAACGATGGTAAAGCAAAGCATAGTTTAACTGAGCAATTTTGTTTTATTAACAAGTTAAACGTATTTTATTAAACGGTTTAGTGAAGTTAATATTAAAGATGAATTTGAAAATGACCGTTATTTGTCTTCAGTAAACGCGTGTGTTCGATGTTTGTAGCGTCACGTTGAAGGAAAGTGAAGTTGTCTCAAATGCTATGACGGATGGTAAAAATACATCGTCTATTCAGTAAAGGAGTGAATCTATAAAATTATATAATTATATAATTTTATCTGAATCTATAAAATTATACAGGGTGTCCCATAAGTATATGGGAGGTCTTTCCTTCACGAGTGTAACTCACTTTCATATTAACCATTGCTAGTTATTCTACCCGCAACAAAATAAAAGGTCCCAAAAACAAGACATCAATTTGAACATTTGTTTTAGTTCTAATGTATTAATTTTGTAAATTTAATTAAAAATAAATTTTCTTATAAGACCGGACTTATAGGACACCCTGTATATATATATATATATATATATATATATATATATATATATATATATATATATATATATATTATAATGTTTATATAATGTTTATAAAATGGCCTCTATTTTTAGAGGTGGGGCCACCAACTTGACCTTCGTGTGAAGAGAGACCAACGCACGAAACAACATAAGGTAAGGTAAGGTGTATATACACATATATATATAATTATATATATATAGAGAGAGAGAGAGAGAGTTTCATCTTGTCTTTCCTTCTTCAGCGACGATTATTTTTTTAAATATATTAATAATTCTTTGATTAAAATGTAATCGAAGCAATACTTAACGTAATTTCAAATGTTAATATCAAAATAAAATTGTTTATGTGGATCGACATTCAACTTGTTATTAAGAAACAGACGAAGCCTAAAATAGCAGGTATTCTTTTATTCATTACTGTATGTATAATTTTTGACAAATCCTGGAAGCGTCACCACACATGGCGTATGAATTCCCACTCATATTTGGAGCTCAGCCGTGTGGGAGGGCACTAGTCCACCAGGATGCGTGTGTGAACGGATGTGCGCCCTTTAGCCTTTGCCTTTTCTCTTGTTTATTACCTCCTGTCTTTCGTATCCAAAGTATTTCTGCTTTCTCACCCCAGTCCATTGGGAGACGAAAGTTTTTAATATATATATATATATATATATATATATATATATATATATATATATACACAAACTCAGAATATATATATATATATATATATACCTTTCAACCTTTCCAATCTTCCGTGCGATGATTCCTCATTTCACGAAAGTCAAGCTTGTTGCCCCTCCTCTCGAGTTGGCCTGGTGAAGTAGTGAGTTGGTTTCTTGTACTCTCCACCTCACGCCCGGCTTATCGGGGATTGTTCTGAGCCAGGCGTCTAATCTTCGTTTGAAGATGTCCACTGCAACACCACTCGTGTTCCTTAGGTCTTTGGGCAGTTGATTAAACAGTTTTGGTCCTCTCACAACAAAACTATTTTCTTTCAGGGTTGAGGATGTTCCGTGTCCAGCCTTTAATTTGGGAACACGACACAGTCTTCCTTTTCTACTTTCCACCGTTGTTTAGGGACTTACAGGGTTCAGAATAAGATTAGGGACTAGTTTCTCCATTATTTTCCAAGTGTAAATAATGGTGTATCTCTCTCTCCTCCTTTCCAGTGAATATAGGTTTAATTCGCGTAACCTTTCCCAATAGTTTAGTTCTTTGCACCCATTGATCTTGGCTGTGAAGCTTCTCTGAATCCCTTCTAGTTGTCTAATGTCTTCTTTTTCATATGGGCATGTTAGGACCGCGCAGTATTTCAATTTGGGTATGATCAGTGTTTTCAGTAGAGGAATCATTATATTCCTATCCCTTCGTTTAAAGGTTCTCAGTATCTGCCCAGTTATTCTCTTTGCTCTGTTTACTGCTATCATATTTTGTGTTTCAAATTTCGCATCATCAGTCATTACAACCCCTAAATCTTTTGCTTTAGAATTTTAGAATATATATATATATATATATATATATATGCGCCTCGGTGGTGCAGTGGTTAGCGTCGCTGACTATGAATCCATCGGCCCCGGGTTCGAGACCCGGCGCGCAGCAAAACCCAGCTGTTCATCCTTCCACACAATAAAGAAAGTGGTTGGTAGATAAATGGGTACCCTAGGTGGCCTAGTGGTTAAGACGCTGGGCTGCTGATGGGGCGTGGTTCGGATTGCACGTTAAACTGTAGGTCTAAGGTGGAGTGAAAGGCTTGACCTTCGTCAGAATGAACAATTCGGGCGGAAGCTAACCAAAGGTTATATGAGAGATAGCATTTTAATTACTTTCTATATTTATATCTATACCTATACTTCTTAAAGACGAAATTTCGAAATTTCTGTACCCTGCTAAACGCTGTATGCGTATATCTACTGTATACATAACATTAATTTAAAATAAGTAATGCGCAAAGTTTTGTTATGTGGATCATCCTCATTATCCAATTAAGTACCATTCACGTAGAAAAAAGTGAAGTTTTTGCATCAATTAAGTACCGTTTGAGAAGTCCTATGAGAATTCTTTTTATGTTATATTATACTCGTATTATTATATAATACATTTATATTATATTATTTTATTTTATTATATTATTTTATTTTATATTATTATATTATTTTGTTTACTCATGGTCACACGTATGCGAAACCACGAATAATGAAATACATCAGAATGTTTTAATTAACAAGGTTTAGGAAAAATACAGCCATGAACAAAAGTATAGAATCGTTCACAAATTGTTTGAAATAAGAGTATGGCCTTTGGGCGTCACGATTTTACATTGAAGGCGCTTTAAAATTACAAAATTACATTTGCTATGAAATGGACCTTACCTCATGAATTGAAACGCATGCTAAAATATTTTTGAATTGAATTAAATTGAATAACCTTTATTAATAATAAAATAAATACATTCGTTTTACAGTTTACAATGACATGAATAATTGTGAAGCTCGACTATTTATTTTATTTAATTTGGCCCTTAAGCTTTTTAGGCTTTACTGGGTTCTTATTAAAAATAAACAGCTAGTTGTTATTAATTAATAATAAATAAATAAATAAGTAAATAAGTATTATTAATAGTTAAAGCATGTATTAATCTTAAATTATTACTACTGACATGACAAATGTAGTCACCATTGAAGGCACTATACCAATACCATACAAAGAAACCAATATTATACACGAGAGATATGAACTGAACAATCCCAAGAAATGTGTTTTTAATACTAGCTTACACACGAGAAATTAATAACTAGTAAACAAGAGTAATGGACATTAATCCTAGATTTTTGTTAGTATGCCATTATTAATCGGGATTTCAACTTGGTTTTAAACCAAGGCAACATACAAGGCAACATACAAGGCAACGTGTCACAGGAATAATTTTTACCTTTACAATAGTGAAAACTCAGATTGAAGGGCTGGAGCCTTATTTGAAAATAACGCATCTTGACATTATTCTACATTTCTTGGACAATTTTTAACTAATGATATAAAATATAAACTAATACTATTTATTCTACAGGGTGTCCCTAAAGTCTGGACACATAGGAAATATCACTAACTATAACTAACTATATGTTATTATTATTATTATTATTATTATTATTATTATCTTAAATTCATGCAACTGAGGCCTAAGGTAGGCCCACATCGAATCAGCAACCCTGAGGTAGGAACAAATAGGACCTCCAAGTCCATAAGTTATGGACTTGGAGGTCCTATTTGGTCCTACCTCAGGGTTGCTGTTTCGATGTGGGCCTACCTTAGGCCTCAGTTGCATGAATTTAAGATAATAATAATAATAATAATAATAATAATAATAATAACATATAGTTAGTTATAGTTAGTGATATTTCCTATGTGTCCAGACTTTAGGGACACCCTGTATATAGAATTCAGGGCGTAGGAGACCTCTGGTTTTGTCCACAAGGTAAAACTGTAAAATCTCTTCTCTACTTAAACATCTAACAACATGCTCTGAGAACAATTTTAAGGTGTTTCAAGATTTTTAGTCATATATATACAGGGTGTCCCATAAGTCCGGCATCATAGGAGAAATTCATATTTTTCTATTTCTACAAACTATAATTCATATTTTTCTCTTTCTACAGGCCATAATGTCTGTGAGCAAGGAAGTACGAATCCAGATAATTCTACTCATAGGAAATCGGAGACTGCATCCAGACCATGAGCCAATAACACAGAGTTGTGTTAGCAGACTTGTTGCAAAGTTTAAGGAAACAGGATCCATAGAAGATAAACCACGCAGTGGACCTTCAAGGAGGTCCACTGACGATGATACAGCGACTGCTATCCTGGCTCATTTTAACAGAAGTCCCAATAAGTCTCTTCGGCGATTGTCCGCCGAGACAGGAGTGTCGAAAAGTAGCATCCATCGCATTCTTCAGGCTCACAAATGGCATCCATATAAACTTCAGATCTTACAGAAATTAAGCGAAGATGATCCCGACCGGCGGATGGAATTTTGTGAATGGGCTACGGAACAATATACTCGGGATGCCAATTTCCCGTCCACCATTCTGTTCAGTGACGAGGCTGTTGTTTATGAAATGGTGAGGTAAATCGACAGAACACCCGCTACTGGTCTCAAAACAACCCTCACTGGTATACCTCTTCAAAGGAACAAGGTGCATCTCGGGTGATGGTATGGTTGTGGCATTTGGAAGGATCGCATCATAGGCCCCCTCTTTTTCGATGAACATGTCACTGGAGGCACCTACCTACGTATGCTCAAGGAAGAAGCATTTCCCAGTGTCTTGAACGAAGAAGGAAATTTCCCAACATGGTTCCAGCAAGACGGCGCTCCTGCACATTACAGCATCCCTGGTCATTGGATAGGACGTCGAGGGCCTGTGGAATGGCCAGCTAGAAGCCCGGATCTCACGCCACTAGATTTTTATCTCTGGGGCCACTTGAAAGCGCTGGTATACGTAGAGAAAATTAGGAGTGTTGAACATTTGCGGCAGCGCATTATTGGGGCATGTAACACCATTACTCCTGACATCATTCACCGTGTGCTTGCTGACTGGGTATCACGTCTGAATTTGTGTATTGAAACAATGGTGGACATATTGAGCACGTTCTGTAAATAAATGCTTTTGTTTTGCCTTTTTTTATTATTTTTCCTATGATGCCGGACTTATGGGACACCATATATATATATATATATATATATATATATATATATATATATATATATATATACACGATGAAAATAACCACGAAGGAAAATTAAAACAAAATAGTGCTCAAGCGTTTTCGTCTAATGATATCCTGAAGAACACTGAAATTAATAACAGGTATAAGACAGTACATATAGTTCATAAGGAAAACAAAAATTATATGATTGGTGCAGAGAATACTGGGGAAGGAGCATACAATCCACGTGAAAAGCTACCTCTTTCTTATCTAAATTTGATCTGAAGAATTCAAAATAACGGGATCGAGCGAAAAAAAGCCCTGGCTAAGGTTGAAATTGTTTGTAAGTTAAATAATGGCAGACTCAAGAATGTTTCTTTTAACAATGTTGCTTGAATGAAACAAAATTGAAGAATTATTCCAAATCACTACAATGGGACAACTCTGACAAATGAACAAAAACGGCATTGGACGACTGTCTCGTTCTAACGAAATAGTGATGTTGTTTACATGTGTGTTCAAATCTTTTCTCGTCTGTCCAATATAAAAGAAGTCACATTGTTTACAACCAATTTTATAGATAATGCCTGAATTATTGGTAGGACTATTCTTTATTACGACATTTTTTACAATACTGTCATATGAAAATACTACATTAATGTTCAAAAGTTTAAGTACATAGCAATACCTAATAAGCCTGGGAAAAAAGGGAGTACTAAAATATTCTTCGACAAAGTGCGAGGGTTGTTATTCACACGAAAGAAGGTTTGTTTTGCCTTGTTCAGGCAAGATTCCAAAAAAGCAGGTAACACAAATTGCTTCCAGTATTGTTGATTATTTTCTTACTCAGCATCCTTATATTCCTGAGCTTAGGATCGCCAGCCCGGAATACAGCCCTGATGCTGTTAGATGGATCTTCTTGTTAATTTCAGTGTTCCTGAGGATGTCGTTTGCCGTGCTTTAATTTTCCTTCGTGGTTGTTTTCATCATAAATATTATTCACGTGTTACTTTCCTGAAATAACTTTCATATATATATAGTTGTGACCAAAAGACTTGAAGCACCTTAAAATTTTTTGGAATGGGAGAAATATTAACAGAAATTACATGTAACACCACTGATGTATTTTAAATTTACTAACATTTGTCAAGATTTGTGAAACTTACTCAGGAAGATTTGGTGTGATTATTGTATCACCCTAGACCTTTTTAAGTTTGACTGATAAAGTCAAATGAAACCTGCATGCTACTTCTCAGTAATTGTGTGCTGTTGATGTACTGACTTTCATACCACTTTGTAGTTTAAATATACTTATGAAGAAACTTTATGGACTAACTCCATGCACTTTCAACTCTCTCCTTGGGATCAATCCCAGAATAGGCACCTGAAATCATTTTTAGGTGCTTAATCTGGGATTGAGGCAAAACACAGGTGCTTAATCTGGGATTGAGGAGAAAAAATATAAACAGTTTTTAGAGATATAATTTCATTGTTTTTATCAATATTTGAAAAAATCAACTCTAACCTAACCTAACCTAACCTAACCTATATCTATACCAATTTATGTGGCAATATAGATTTGCTTCAGATGGATTCAGAAACATTCGGGCTCATATTGCAGGAATTTATAATATCTAAAATTTTTCTTTATTCATTAAACCACTTTAAACCTTTTATAACTTTGCCTTTATTACATTTGTAATAAACTTTGTATAAACAATAAATTTTGTAATCATCAGGTTTTTTTTATTTAATTCCTTGCAAGGTGCCTATTCTGGGATTGACTCTCTCCTTGTAAGGGGCCTTTAGAAACGCACAATACATGATTTTTTATTTAAACGGAATCATTTAAGATGAGACACAAACGACAACGCTAAATTACACACCAATTAGCAACGGCCCTAAAGAACGTGTTAGAACGCTATATGTTCTTTTCAAAATCTGGCGAATCTGGCAATATTTTGGAAAAGTTGTCAGTTGCCGTACATTAATTCATGTCTTCAACCTTTCTTAAATAAAATATACATTAAAACTATTTTAAATAGGTTATCAGTGAGTGCGTCTTATATACAGTATTTTATAGTATAGGAAAGTATAGAAATTATTTTTCTATACCTGTATCTCTTGAAACTTTATTTCTATACTTATAAGTTATACCCACCTATACCTATACCGGTATGCCCTGATATTCTATATATATATATATATATATATATATATATATATATATATATATATATAAACCAAAGTTTTAGATTTGATAAGGAAAGTCAACAAATAATAAGATTTATTGAATCAAGTTATTCAGAATCGTGTTGCTTTCTCCTTTCTAACTGTGTAAAGCTGACACACTTTCTGACATTCCATTGATGAGATTTTCCATTTATTCTTGAGGACAATCATCGTGGTGTCTATTTACTTTTCTGAATCCTCTGTATATATATATATATATATTTCCTATATGTATATATATGGGAATGAACTCGGAATGGTACCCTGAGTTTTTTATGATACACACAGACCGTGCATGGCACAAGGAACTCTTCTGGGATAATTAAATCCACTATAGTCCGAATAAGTAATGGTAAATGACAAAATACCATAGTTTTTCTTTTTCATGATGCTAGCCCGACGTGGGCAACGGGTCACTCGCAAAGAGGTCCCATAAATATAGCTTCCCTCACCAGCTATCTGCAAAGCAGACAGGATCCAGCTTTGGGACATGGATCTAGGGTTTAAAGCAGCCTAGCCCTGCTACATTTAGAACCTCAATATAAGCAAAAGACTCGCTGCCTTCACGTCAGATTGAATACAACAAAGAAAAAGGGGTAACTATTATATTTTTAGCCAAAAACCAAAACTTAAACCTCAACTGGCAGAATTGAGCGTCCACTTTTCAAGGCACATAACATGTCCGTTTCAAGATGGGAATGAACTCAGAATGGTACCCTGAGTTTTTTATGATACACACAGACCGTGCATGGAACAAGGAACTCTTCTGGGATAATTAAATCCACTATAGTCCGAATAAGTAATGGTAAATGACAATTACCATAGTTTTTCTTTTTCATGATGCTAACCCGACGTGGGCAACGGGTCACTCGCAAAGAGGTCCCATAAATATAGCTTCCCTCACCAGCTATCTGCAAAGCAGACAGGATCCAGCTTTGGGACATGGATCTAGGGTTTAAAGCAGCCTAGCCCTGCTACATTTATAACCTCAATATAAGCAAAAGACTCGCTGCCTTCACGTCAGATTGAATACAACAAAGAAAAAGGGGTAACTATTATATTTTTAGCCAAAAACCAAAACTTAAACCTCAACTGGCAGAATTGAGCGTCCACTTTTCAAGGCACATAACATGTCCGTTTCAAGATGGGAATGAACTCAGAATGGTACCCTGAGTTTTTTATGATACACACAGACCGTGCATGGAACAAGGAACTCTTCTGGGATAATTAAATCCACTATAGTCCGAATAAGTAATGGTAAATGACAATTACCATAGTTTTTCTTTTTCATGATGCTAGCCCGACGTGGGCAACGGGTCACTCGCAAAGAGGTCCCATAAATATAGCTTCCCTCACCAGCTATCTGCAAAGCAGACAGGATCTCTCCGTTTATTGTATATATATATATATATATTTTTTTTTTTTCTGTAACCTATATATAGGCTGTAACTCTTTATGTACTTCAGTGTTCCTGAGGATGTCATTAGACGAAAGCGCTTGAGCACCATTCTGAGTTTCCTTTCCTTCGTGGTTTTATTCATCATATATATATACATATATATATATATATATATATCAGGTCATCCCATAAGTAATGTCGTTTTTTACGATAGATTAAGTTTAAACTACTCCTACTCGGTTTAAGCATAAATTTTCCGAAGGTTATATCTAAGAGGAGATCTATCGTGTTTCGCTACATACTTTACAGACCTTGACCAGTGAAGACTTGTGTCTTGCTTTATATGAACCCCTCATAAACATGGCGGTATCAGAAGAGCATATCAGGCATATAATGCTTTACGAGTTCAAAAAAGGGAATAGTGCTACTGAAGCAACGCGAAACATT
>JAJOZX010000524.1:1050000-1120000 GCA_023014485.1 Bathynomus jamesi
AAATATAATTTTCGATTTCAAATCCTTACAGTAAAGGCTTTATAGAAATTGAATAATTAATTAAAGCTAATTTTTTTAATAATAATAATAATAATAATAATAATCTTTATTCAGAAAGAACGCATTACATACATATGTGTTACATATATATGATACATAACATCCATATAGGTTTACACAATGTTGGCATTAACGTTTAATTTTGTATTTTTTTTTTTTTTGTTAGTGACAAGTAGTTTAATTACAGTATTCTTATCCGAATATGCCGTTGGGAAGCATGACAGCTTTTCAGGCAAAAATCTTTGAGATTCATTTCTATTTTTACAAAGGAAAATAAGAAATATAAATAGAATTAGTAAAAAATAAAATAAAATTGCATTTAGTTGACTGTCATTACAAATGAAAATTGATGTAATCTTTGAAATAAGAGAAAACCAAGCGGTAAACAATATGGTAAACAGAGCATGTTGTTACTTGATGATGATGTTGAAATACCGATAATAATTAATTTCCAATATTACGAATTAGAAATGATGATACAATCTTAGAGTTACAAAAATACAGATAAATGAAACATATTATAACTATGCCGTAATATACTGGAAACTTTTAACATATGATTTATATAGTTTGTGTTTGTACCAATTAATATTGTGAGTTTTGCATATGTAATAGGTGATTTTCATTGTTTAGTAATATTTACAAGTTGCAATATATATACATAGTGTACATACATACATTAATAGCAGTTAATAAAGTGCTTCTTTAGCGAGTTGCGAAACGAAATTAACGATGGTGCTTGTCTGATATTTATAGGTATAGCGTTCCAGATATCTGCACCTTTGTAGGAGAGAGCATTTCCATTTCCTGCAATTTGCATAGAATAATTTGGTTTATGTATGAAATCATTGTGAAGCCTTGTATTATGATTATGGTTGGCCTGATAGGGGGTAATCACCCTGTCAACTGTACGCCCTTGACGATTGGTTAGGTTAAGTCGTGATATTTTCGTTAAAACTAGCGAAAATATCACGGCTTAACCTAACCAATCGTCAAAGGCGTACAATTAACCTAACCGGGCATTCATTAACCATTTTAGAACAATTAACTCCATTTTAACTCCATTTTAACTCCATTTTAGAGCAATCCAAGAATAAGCACCCTCGTTCGACCCCAATCCAAGAAAAAGCACCCTAAATTGATTTGGAGTGCTTATTCTTGGATTGCTCCCAGGTTTTTAAAATTATGAATGGGTTCGATAATGTAAATAGAGATAACTTTTTCGAAATAGCACAATATAGTACAACTAGAAATAACGGGTGTAAGTTGACAAGTAGAAGGTTCGAGACAGCAGTTGCCAAAAACTTTTTTACGCATAGAATAAGTAGTAAATAGCTGGAATAGTTTGCCGGTTGAAGTAATTAGTAGTACGTCTATAAACATGTTTAAAAATCGATTAGACGCATATGTTGATAGATTGGATATAGTTTAAGTTAGTAAAATTAAGGTTTTTGCGGTTCGGAACCCACGTAAAATTGTGGGTCCCCTCCGCCACCAGGGAGGACATGCGCAATACACAATTGCAAACACAGTTAGGTAGACCAGCCATGAGTGGATCCTAGGGTCTTTGTTGGTCTGAAACATTATAACATTATAACTTATTTTATATAGAACTGCAAACTTTAACGGTTCTCTTATATTGAATTTCGTTTAATTACACTGACTGACTTGGATACTGGATAGCGTGTATCTAGTTAGGCTTAACGAATGGGAGACCGGAAAACGAACAAGATTTTGTACGATTTTATTCATTTAAACTTTTGAAGCAAAGTCATTAAAGGCGGAGCGAATTAAATAATACAAGATGATAAAAAGAAAGAGATTTAGCCGACTATAATTAACAGGCTTTACGTTAAACAAGCATTATTAAACACAATGCGTCTTTCGACCACGAATCTCACCGAAAATCTGTCTTAATTAAAATGAGGCACAGGGTTGCCAAATGTAAATTCTAAAACTAACTACTCTTTCGACATACCAATTGGGATTTTAAAAAACTAATTTATCTCTCTCTCTCTGTCGACAGTTAACATAAAATAAATTTCCTTAATCTTCCTATTGCAGCCCATTTCACTAATTCTTGGCATTATTATTATTATCATTATTATCAACTATATCGGGGGTCGAACCCCCTACTTCACTCTCTTCACTTTGCTTATAGGGAAACAGTGTTAACCACTGAACTACAGACCCTGGCTAGTTAGCTTAGCCTATTCCCAAGACGTTACTGAGGCGTAACTACTCGCTCAATCAAAGCGTTACAAAGTGATCTATGGTACTACAATAATTGCAATATACAGGGTGATCCAAAAAGGCGTTCCACCCCTAAAATAATGTCCAATAAATTATTTTTTTGGCAACATTTTTTATCAGCCTGTATTTACAGATAATAGCTCTCTTTTCCAACTGTCTAATAATTGTGTAGCAGCATACTTGTTCATGGTTACATTAGAAATTTGGTTAAATTAGAAATTTAAGTCTAAACTGAAAAGAAGAATCGAGCAACAAAATGCTAAATCATTTACAAATCTTATGTAAATTTATTTGCAAACATTTCCGTACACGTTCTTTTGTCGCCTTCAGTGACTGGATAACTGAGATTGTACTTTAATAAACTGTAAAATTGTGTGGTAAATTTAAAATTGTATTAAGTCTCTTAATTACTGAAATGGGAAATACCTTTTTAGATGACAATGAAGTCGTAATGTTGTATTTGTACTGTTGGAAAAGAAATATTTAAAGATTTTTGTATGCCAAACGGAAGTTCTGCTAGGTGGCATTGGTTGAGTTTAGATATTTCTGTACACTTCAAAGTGATCTGTTTTTAGCATACTACAATTATCACAAAGTCAATCAATATTAGATCAAGTTTTAGTATTAAATCATGTCCATAATGACTCTATGTTTAAACTTATCAAACAGTATTGATGAAAATGATCCAGTGTTGAACTCTCGTTAATTAATAAAATGTTCATACGCAAAATATAATCATACATACCAATTGCAAGTATATTAAATAACAAAGCGTCCGAATCGTTTGGAAACGAATTACAGTCTAATCAATATCTAAACTTTGGACTTTTATTTACTGTTATGTTGATACACATCGTCAGAATGGCAATTTAACCTCGATTGACAATAAATACATATATGTATTTTTTGTAGATAAAAGTGGTCCGATGGAAAGAATCTAGCAATATTCCGCCAATGAATTCTCCCAACGTATCTGAAACAATCTTAGCAGTCAATAACTCGGATGGAAGCATCCCTTTCATGTCCAAAGAAGAAAGAGCAATGTAAGTATCAAAACAGGGACACAAAGGTACAAGTTCATACAGGATGTCCATAAATTACATTTACAAATTCAATTAAATTTCAATGGAATTTGTATGGATTATTTACGGAAATCCTGTATATTTACATATATTGTATTTATTTCTTTGCCCCAATAACTTACTTGTACCAACAAATTTACAACGAAATGAAGTCATTACTTTCACAAATATGTAAAAAAATTTACAAAACATTACTGTTTTCGACTTGCTTTTTTATATTTACATCTTCGTAAACAATTTTTCTTTTTTATCTAATAATTTTCTAATAATAATTATCAGTCTGGAAGGCAAAGAAATAGTACAGCGCTCAGGCCAACTGATGCGGCGGCTCAGTACTCTATACTGTTGTGCGAAAAAGTAAATGGACACTGTCCACTAATGCATATTTAACCATGTATCTGTAGTTGAAATACAGTTTCTCGAAAAAAAATTAATGTTAATAGTGTTTAATGTACCTACATCTACATATTAAAGGTAATATAGGAAAACAGGTAAACCAACATTTTCCAAACACGATACGTGCGCAAATGTAAGTGAACTTTTCAAATCAGTGCCCGGTAGGCCTTCCCTTTGCTACAATCACAGCAAGCTGTTTCCTATAATTACGAATTAGACCAGTGATGGGCAACCTAGGCTAGTGAGTGGGTCGCATGAGTGGCCTTCCTTCATCTCAGTGGGCCGCAAGATTAAAAATGTGTATGTGCGCTAAACATGGTCCCACGAATATGCTTAAATACATTTAATACAGCCCGAAAATTTCATAAAGAGTTAGAGAAACTTATTATTTATAAATTAATTGAATTGTGATCAACTTCAAATAGTAAAGCAAAAGAAACATTTTTAATAATATAATAATTAATATAAAGAAATTTTGTTAAATCCAAAAAAATTATCAGTAGATTATGGAAATAATATAAATTCCAAAATTTTCATTCATGTGGACAATGAATTAGTAAAATGTCTCTTGGGCCGCAGGTTGCCCACCACTGAATTAGACGTTGCCACGATGTTCGAAGGATTTTTTACCAATCTTCTGTGCAGAATCCTTTCAACTGCATAATGTTTGATAGTTTTCTGCACGGCCTCTCTCTAAATAAACCTCTCTTTAAAGCCTTTTAACTGCATAATGTTTGATGGTTTTCTGCACGGCCTCTCTCAAAAGCATCTCGATCGAATTCAGTCGGTACTTTGGTTGAGCCACCCAAGGACACGATATTTCTTTTTCATTAACGAGGTCCTGGTTGAATTACTTGTATGTTTTGAGTCATTATACAGATCACGAGGAGATAAATTGACATTTTCTTCCATGATGCGCTGATATTGTATCGAATCTATCTTTCCGTCGATGACGGCGAAACTGACATTCCCTGAAGCAGCAAAGCAGCCCCAAACCATAAGGCTTCCTCCACCGTGCTTTACCGTAGGCACTACGTTCTTATGTGTGTAATTTGATCCACAAGTAACGTTTGCCATTATAGCCGAAGAACTCTATCTTTGTCTCATCCATCGAAGATGGAAAATACCTTTTCCCAGGTTGTTGGAGTGTCCAGGTGAGCCCTAGTAAAGTTTCGTCTGCCGACTGTGTGTTTCTTCGACAACAGTGGCTCTCGTCGTGCCTATGAAGTCCTGATCGTTTCGGGGTTTTTCGTATTGTGGAACGATGAACGTATGTATTGGCGTTCTTAATCATCCTAGGTGAAATCTTCGGTGGTTGTCCACTCCTGGGCATGGTTGTCGTCGGCTTTACGTCCCTCCATTTGTAAATAACTTGACGAACAGCTGACACATGGATTCCATATTTCGCCGATTTCTTCTTATACCCCCCCAGATGTATGAGCATTGACACTGACCCTCCGTAGGTCATTTGAGGGACCTATACCCATTTTGTTGACAAGACCAAAACATCGACACTCTAAGAAACTAACTTAACCTAACCTAACCCAACTTAACTAACTTAATCTAACCTAATAAAATTGTTGATAGAATGTCAAGTCGATCGATCAGATGTCGTAAGACCACATTTAAGAGCTCCTTTGATCCAGGCATGATGCCCGATGCTCTTTACATTATCCGCACCAAATTGATGCCTGGAATGCAAAGGAAACTAATCACAAAGATAATCACATTAAAATAACATCACTCCGTTCATACTAGGAATTTTAACTTATACGGAAGGAATTAAATATAAAATATATTAGTTTAACATGCAGTAAATCCTCTTTGAACTTTTGTACGACCAGTGCCCCGAGTACAGTGGGTAGCTCCGATACCCTGTAAACGAAGTGAAGACACTGAACTCAGGGGTCGGCTCCCGATGATGCTGGTAATAATAATTCATGAGTTATAGTTCTGCGAAAATGTAAGTGAGCCCATCCATTGCAATCGATTTGTATAATTGTGGCTGGAGAATATGTTTTGTAACTACATATGACAAACCTTTTGCATATCTGGCAACACTATCTTACCATTCGAAAATCGTTTACACATTTATAATCGCACACAGAAACCTTAGTAAGCTCACTTGTGAAAATGAGACCGCGCGAAAATAAGTGAATCATTTATGTATCATCATAAATTTGTTGAACGAAGGTGCTTTGCCTACGTAACACAGGTTTGATTCCCACTAGGTCCAAAATCTCCAGGCAAATGGATTTCTCTTTCTTTCCAAACTTCGGTATATTTTAGCCTTTAAAGTTCTTATTTTCAACTAAACTTCCATTACTAACGAGAACGTTCTTGAGGTAGAAAATTTGGAAATGAGTGATGTTGGGCGTTTCGATAGAGCTAAACATTTTGTCAATTCTAATGAGCTAAAACTATGACAATTGCATAAATGTTGTAAGAAAGATTTCAAATTTATATAATCTTTTTGCGGTGAGATACTGTATTACTGTAATACAAGTCAGCGAAGTTAAGCGACATTGGGTCTGCATAGTAGTTGGATGGGAGACCTTCCTGTGCGTCCACATTATGTATATCGACTTGTGGCTATATATATATATCTATATATATAGATCACGCGTGCTCATGCATATTATTCGTTATATACTAGGGGCACTCAATATACTTTTCCCCACCCTTTTTCTTAGTTAAATAATAGGCCATGAGGCTGAAGTGTCTTTTGGGCCGTAAGTTTGAACTTTCTGCGCTTCACATAACCGGATTTTTCCAGTTTGAACCTCCCCTCCTTGTACAAAACCGCTTTTAAACGCCATTGTATAAAACTGATGGTTAGCGTAGTTTCGAAAATGGCGTCTGGCAGTGATGTGCGTCGTAAACAGAGAGCTGTTATTGAGTTCTTAACCGCAGAGAAGGAAACAGTTAGAAATATTCACAAACGTCTACAAAACGTTTAAAGATGCTGTTGTTGATCGAAGCACAGTTGGACGCTGGTCTTAACGTGTGAGATCATCGGAGAGAGGGAGAGCCAACCTCGATGATGAGCCACGCAGCGGTCGCCCGGCATCGGCTGTGACATCTCACACTGTGCAACGTGCTAACAGTATCATTCGATCAAATCGGCGCGTCACATACAAGGAGCTATCACTGGAACTAGGAATTAGTGAAGGAAGTGTGAATACGATAATTCAGCAACTGGGGTACTCAAAAGTGTGTTCACGGTTTGTTCCTCGCCAACTGACTGAAGATCACAAAGCCCAAAGAAAAAAAATTGCTTCTGAGTCATTGGTTCGATACGAGACAGAAGGGGATGACTTTCTTTCATTGTGACTGGGGATGAGACTTGGGTACACCACTTTGAACCTGAAACAAAAAGCCAATCCATGGAGTGGCATCACGCACACTCCCCACGCAAGAAAAAGTTCAAAATGGCTCCCTCTGCAAGAAAAGTTATGGCCACCATCTTCTAGGACATGAAAGGGTGATTTTGGTGGATATTATGGAGAAAGGCAAACAATCAACTCAGAGGCATATATTGCTACCCTGCAGAGACTCCAGAGACGTATAAAGCGAGTTCGACCGGAGAGAAAACTGGAAGACGTCGTTCTTTTGCACGATACGCAAGACCACACATCAGCTTGCAAACAAGAGAGGCCATCACAAAAATGCGCTTGACTGTGTTACCCCCACGCTTCTCAAACTAGGGGTCGCGTAAATATTATTGGGGGTCGCAGAAACATTTGAAAATATTATTTTTTTCATAAATATACAGTGTTAGTACCTATTGCTTTTATGACATTGAGTGAAGGGTCGCGAAAAAATTTGTCTGATCCAAAGGGGTCGCAAGTGAAAAACGTTTGAGAAGCCCTGTGTTACCCCACTCTCCATACAGCGCGGATCTGGCACCTTCAGACTTCCATTTGTTCGGGCCAATGAAGGATGCTATTCGTGGAAGAAAGTTTCAGAGTGACGATGAGGTTGTTGAGGAGGTTAAGAGGTAGCTCCAGCGGAATCCAGCGGACTTTTACTAGCAAGGAATAAAGGCCCCTGTTTCGAAGTGGAGGAAAGCCGTAGAAAAGGATGGAGACTATGTGGAAAAATAAAAACTTGTAAAAAAGGTATGTATTTACTTGTGTACAAAATTTCTGGAAATTACAAGGAAACTTGAAAAGAAAAAAAAAAGGTTGGGCAAAATATATTGAGTGACCCTCGTGTATATATATATATATATATGCAGAGATTTTTTTAATTGGGGTTGTTTAACCTCCTCCGCAGCATTTAAGGTCATATGACGGAGGGGACATACAGCTTTACGTGGGATCCGAACCACGGGTCGCTACATAGTCTGGGCGCAGGGGACGGTCTCCCATCCAACTACTACCCAGATCCAATGTCGCTTAACTTCGCTGATCTCCGGGAAGTAGTGTTAAGACATCAGGACGTAGCCCATATATACCGGGTGGGCCTTTTAACTCTGACGGTTTTAATATCCTTATAACTTTTTTGTTTTTTAACCAAATCAAATAAAATTTATACACAACATAGGTACATACATAAAGTTTTTTTGGATATAAATTTAATTACCTTTATAAACTTACAAGGTTAGTTATAAACTTCAATGTGATTTCCACCATTTTCGATCAGTATAGGCAGCCTTGCTCTGTTTTCCAAAGCCATCTTTTGTCGCATTTCGACCGTAATTTCACCATAAGCTGCTTGAATTCTCTGTTTCAGTTCATGAATGTCGGTTGGTCTTGTCGTGTAGACTTTCGACTTAATAAACCCCCATAAAAAAAAGTCGCAAGGGGTGAGATCGGGAGAGCTTAGAGCTTAGACTAGCAATTACGCAATAACTTTGGCTTATTTTATACGACATTTCGTTATAAAGCATTTGTTTTCGTATACGTCAAAAGGTTTTTCTTCGCCATTTCGTCAATTCTGCAGATAGATAAAAGCAGCTTAATGAAAAAAACCTTTATGTATGTACATATGTTGTGTATAAATTTTATTTGATTTGGTTAAAAAACAAAAAAGTTATAAGGATATTAAAACGGTCAGAGTTAAAAGGCCCACCCGGTATATATATATAGGGTGAACCAAATGTAGGTGGAGAGTAAATGATAACGTTTATTTTGAGAATACATATTTAATTTTTTTGTATACTATAATACAAAATAAAATTTAAATAAATTTAGTTATAATATTTAATATAATATAACACAAACACCATAGTTATAATGAACACCATAGTTATAATAAATATAACACAAACCGTATTCAATCTACTGTCCACCTACTTTTGGTTCACCGTGTATATATATATATATATATATATATATATATATATATATATATATATATATATATATATATATATATATATATGCAACACAGCATCATTCACTCAAAATGAAAATTAAAATTAGAGGTTTTCATGCTCAGTTACATATTTTATATTATATTAATGTCTGTTCGAATCTTTTTTTAAAAACTAAAAAATTATTTTCTATTTTGAACTTTTAAACTTTTAATTTTTTTTACTTAAAATGAAACGAATTCATCTCAAGAAATTAAAAGAATTATTCATTACATTTTATATATATATATATAATATATATATATACTCGTGTACACACACACACACATATATATATATGGGCTACGTCGTGGCCAATGTCGTAACACCGCTTCCCGGAGATCAACGAAGTTAAACGACATTGGGTCTGGGTAGTAGTTGGATGGGAGACCGTCCTCCACGCCCAGATTATGTAGCGACCCGTGGTTCGGATCCCACGTAAAGCTGTAGGTCCCCTCCGTCATATGACTTTAGATGTTGCGAAGGAGATTAAAAAATATATATATATATATAGGCTACTCATATACAGTAAACCCTTGTCCAACGCGTTTGTGTCCAGCGCGAACTTCCTTATACACGGAAAAATAAATGCGAACAATTATTTGCCGAAAGCGGAACATTTGATTATACACGGTCCGCCAAACACGCTCTAATACAATAGTACTGTACGCGTGCCAATGCGCGCTCTAGTGCTTTCTCCTACACTCTCCAACACTCCAACACGTCACCCATCGCATCACCCTTTGTTTCAGTCCCGCTAACGAGTTATGTTCAGTGAAGTTGTGTTGGATTGCTTTTGTCGTATTTTGCCGTTGTTTTGCTATTATTCTTAGACAGTAATATGGCACCAAAACGTAAAGCATCTGCAAGTAATAGTGAAGAGAACAAAAGTCGTAAGGTTATGACATTAGCCGAAAAAATCAAGATTCTAGATAAGTTGCGTGGTGGTATGAACATAACATCACTTGGCCGCGAGTATCACGTAAATGAGTCTACCATACGTACCATCCGAAAGAGTGAAGAAAAGATACGTCCTATTTTCATTTAATATATTTTTATTTATCATATGTAAATATCATTATGTTTATGATTTTATTATGTTCTTATTTCATATACAATATAGGTAGGGAAATTCATTTATGTGTGAATAAAAAATCTACGTATCTAAGTATTAATGGGAGACTTTACGCGGCCGCGTTCACGTATCCCCATTTATCCCATAAGGTATTAAGTTTGTCCAATGCGGATGTACCTAACGCGCCGTTCTCGAGGAACCTAACCCCCGCGTTGGATGAGGGTTTACTATATATATATATATATATATATATATATATATATGTGTGTGTGTGTGTGTGTGTTTGAAAATTCATGTTTCTTCAGCTGTATAGTTATATAATATATATAGATAGAGATAAGCAAATTATAGCTCCAACGTCGATATTTTATGCCGTAAATAATAGAAATTAAATATATTAGATATACTGAAGTCCCGATGCCATTACTTACCAAAGTCGTGATGCAACGAGACACACCCATTGCAATGTACCTCTTATAGCCCAGTGCATTACGGCATTGGTAAACACATGTAAACGAATTTTTTACGTCAGTTCTTACAATAGAAGATGTAACGAATATCACTACGGTCGTAGACATAATACTCTTCGATAATGGTAATACTTTAGATAACACTGGTATGCATCAATTTTGCTGTCAAGGATTTTGTAAGTGATTATTCTTATAGAGGTTTTCCTGCTGATTTCGAATCTGCAATCCGTTTTTCTCAATCAGCTCAGGTTATTCGGCTATGGCCTCATAAGTAAAATAGAATTTTTCGTGATTTTGTCAAAGCGGAATTGGAACAGTAACATCTATCATCACTTGTTTCACTTGTATAATATCTTTTTTTACTTTTCAGGCATATAGATAAAATATTTCATAATGAATTGAGCGTGTAAAAATGATCCCAATAGATTCTGCTACATATGTGGGACGGTTACCATGCCAAATAACCAGTCCCAAATCACTAAATTTGTGAAGACAATGTATAGAGCATACTTTGGAATTAAGCTAGGGGACCAGGACAACAATTTCGCCCCTCATATGTGCTGCAAGACGTGCATTGAAAATTTGAGAAGATGGAGCAAAGGCAGAGCGAAATCTTTGCCTTTTGGAATTCCCATGATTTGGAGAGAAGGAAAGGATCACGTGACAGATTGCTATTTCTGCATGACAAACCTCCAAGGTGGGCTTATAAATTTATTTTTCTTAAATATTTTGAAATCCTCGTATGAAACTTGACATAATATTCACCATAATGTAATATTCACCATATATAGCATAATATTCACCATAATGGTAATCATACATTTACATATACATATTGTTATAGAAAATACATTTACACATACATATTGTTATACAAGTTACATTTACATATACAATGATTGTATATTTTCTTTCTTTTTCATTCATATTGTCCCCGAAGGGACAATATGAATGAAAAAGAAAAAATATACAGACTCCATCGACCTACTTCATATCTTACAGACCGCAGCCTTCCCTCACGAGTCGCCACTGTCTGAATGCTTCTTCTATTTCATATGCAAGTTTTATATCCATGTTTCTGTGTTTCTATTTTCAGGAGTTAACAAGAAGAATAAACACATTGTTGTATACCCTGACATTCCTTCTGCTATGAGACCTGTACCCCATGGTCCTGGAATTCCAATACCCGACCCACCTCAAACCCTGGACTTCGATGATTCTGATGATGAATCAATGACCAATGCCAATGACCAGTCCCAGTCGTATATACCTCAAAATACCGCTTCAAATGAGCCGAGGCCTCTCAACCAGGCCAAACTTAATGATCTTACCAGGGATTTAGGACTTTCCAAATTAGCTGCCGAGATCTTGGGCTCACGACTTCGAGAGGACAACTTGCTGGCTCCGGGAACAACATTCTTCTGGTATAGGAAACGAGAGGAAGAATTCCGCAAGTTTTTTGCAGTGCACGAAAATACCTCTTCCTTAGTGTACTGCTGCAATGGTGAGGGGCTAATCGAATCCTTGGGCCTGCCATATAACGCATCAGAATGGAGGCTATTTATAGACTCGTCTAAACGAAGTTTGAAAGCAGTACTTCTCAACATTGGGAATAGGGTTGCATCAGTCCCTGTAGCACATTCCGTACAACTTACTGAGAGCTACGATAACATGAAAATTTTACTGGATGCTCTCGTCTCCGACCAATATAACTGGAGGATCTGTGGAGATTTGAAGGTAATACTAATATCATAAGTAAACTATTGCTATTGACTATGTTGTTTTTCCAAAGGTTATTTGAGAGCGTATAAGAACACTTAACTTCCCCACAGAAGTGATACAGTCCAATGCATAGATTTTTTTATCTGATAGAACAAATTCTCTAAATTCTTTAAATATTTTCATTTTTTTTCAGATTGTGGCATTTGTATTGGGAATGCAAGGGGGATACACGAAATACCCATGTTTCCTCTGCAAATGGGATAGCCGAGCGGATGAGAAGCACTATGCACAGCGTGAATGGGCATCCAGAGAGAATTTTGAACCTGGGTCGCATAATGTCGTTTCAGTGCCCCTTGTACCACCAACAAAAAATTTTGCTCCCACCACTTCATATTAAGCTGGGCTTGATGAAAAATTTCATCAAATCAATGAACAAGGAGGGTTCAGCATTCCGATATCTCGAGAGTAAATTTCCTCATATATCTGATGCTAAACTAAATGCTGGGGTTTTTGATGGTCCTCAAATTCGAACTTTGATCAAGGATACTCAGTTCGAAAACGCAATGACTCCAACTGAGAAGAATGCCTGGCAGGCATTCAAATCAGTTGTCACTGATTTTCTTGGCAAGCGTAGAAGTCCAGGATACGAGTCCGTTGTCGAAAACTTGATGGAAGCTTTCAAAGCTCACGGGTCGCGCATGTCCATAAAAATGCACTTTTTGTGGTCCCACTTGACCACTATAATGCGGGGATTATAGTGAGGAACAGGGTGAACGACTTCACCAAGATATCAAAATAATGGAAGAGAGGTACCAGGGAAACTGGGATATCAATATGCTGGCGGACTATTGCTGGTGTTTGAAGCGAGACGTGCCGAAGAAAAACACAGACGGAAAGCCAAAAAAACTTCATTCCTTCCTCAATAAACTTTTTTCCATATTCATTGTATGAATAAAAGTATTTATTCACACAATGTTTTCATTTTTCACGAGTGTTCTTATAATATTACTCGTATCTACAGTGTTTAAGGTAAAAAAATCAATAAATTTGGGGATAAAATTGGACTTATAATAAATGGCCAATAGAGAAAAAACCTGACCTGATTGAGGAAAACCAATGTTATTTTCGAATTCAGCATGGTCGAATTATATAATATGAGTTGAAAAAACCCTCACAGCAGACAAAAAAATTTCATATGCATACCAGTGTAATATTGTGGTGAATGAAAGGGAGGTACTGCACTATATTTGTAAAATGAAAATGCTTAAATCACCGAGGCCGGATTCCATATATCCCATACAACTAAAAGAATTAAAAGAAAGCATTGTTGTGCCGCTAACAAAGATTTTTAATGCGTCTATTTCTGAGGGATGCGTACCAGATTATTTCAAGTTAGCAAATGTAACACGTATTTTTAAGAAAGGCGATAAAGGTGAGGCTGGAAATTATAGAAATTGTAGGCCAATCAGTTTAACGTCTGTTGTAGGTAAACTACTGGGATCAATAATTAGGGATCGTATAGTCGAACACTTAGAATGGCATAACTTGATTAGAAATACACAGCACAGTTTTAGGCGAAACAAATTTTGCTTAACTAATCTTTTAGAATTTTTCCAAGGCGTGGTTGAAGTTTACGATAGTCATCGGGCGGTAGATGTAGTGTATTTAGATTTTCAAAAAGCGTTTGACACCGTACCGCACAAAAGACTCGTTGAAAAAAACTAAGGCACATGGGATCAGGGGTGTAGTAATAAATTGGATAGAAGAATGGTTGCAAGGTAGGAAACAGGGTGGTCGTTGATGGAACGGAGTCTTCTTGGGCTAATGTAGCGACCGGCGTTCCTCAGGGTTCTGTATTGGGCCCTGTGCTTTTTCTTATATATACTAACGATTTAGATGACGGCCTAGTCAGTACAGTTCAAAGTTTGCGGATGACACGAAGTTGGGTGGTAGGGCGATTAATGATGAAGATAGAGGGAAAATCCAGGAAGATCTGAATAAAATCGTAGATTGGTCAGTCACATGGCAAATGAGATTTAACGTCGATAGGTGCAAAATTTTACATATAGGTTCGCGTAACGGTAATTTTGCGTATAATATGTCAGGGAAGGAGTTGGCAAGCGTAGAAGAGGAAAAAGATTTAGGAGTTATAGTCACTGGTGATTTACAAGTGGCGAAACAAAGTACAACAGCGATCAATAAGGCGAACAAAGTGCTAGGTTTTATAGACAGGAATTTTGAGTACAAATCGCGCGATATTATTGTTCCTCTTTGTAAATCATTAGTTAGACCCCATTTGGAGTACGCGATCCAATTTTGGAATCCGCATATCGAAAGAGTTCAAAGACGAGCAACTAAGATGATTTCATCACTTAGGTCGAAGTCGTACGGGGATAGGCTTAAGGAATTAAAATTGACTACGCTCGAGACTAGGAGGCTAAGGGGTGATCTAATCCAGATTTTCAAAAATTATGAATGGATTCGATAACATAAATAGAGATAGCTTTTCGAAATAGCACAATATCGTACAACTAGAAATAACGGGTGTAAGCTGACAAGTAGAAGGCTCGAGACAGCAGTTGCCAAAAACATTTTTACGCATAGAATAGTAAATAGCTGGAATAGATTGCCGGTAGAGGTAATTAGTAGCACGTTTATAAACATGTTTAAAAATCGATTACACGCATATGTTGATAGATTGGGTATAGTTTAAGGTAGTAAAATTAAGGTTTTTGTGATTCGGAATCCACATAAAATTGTAGATCCCCTTGGCCACCACGGAGGACATGCGCAATACACAATTACAAACACAGTTAGGTAGACCAGCCATGAGTGGATCCTAGGGTTTTTGTTGGTCTGAAACATTATAACATTATAAGAAAACAGTTTTCCAAAAATTTAATTTCTGTTGTGGAATAGAATAATGTTGCTTTTGTTACAGTAAAGTGTGTCCGAAAAGTCTCTACCCAATGGGAATTACATTAATTTATTAGGTAATTACATTAATTTATGAGGTAATTACATTAACTTGATATAGTTCCTTAAATAAATGTATTTTCCATCGGGTTACGAGTTTCAATGATTTCCCTTGGTAGAAACTTTTCGGACAACCTTTACCTCATGTATTTGCCTCCATCATACTACTCATACCTTCAATGATTGTCTCGATTGAAGGGACCAATTTATCACGTAAAGAAAAAAAATTAAAACGTATATTTAATTTATATTCACTTTATTAATTTAGGAATTTTGTACTTTTACTTTGTGTTGAATTTATAGTCTTACTTTCATATTTTTAATAAAAAGTTTTTAACACGAGAAAGGATTTAAATATGTTGATAATTTATGTTCATTTAAGCATGATTTTAAGCAGGCTTTCGATTCGGTATGGAGAAAAGGTATGATGAAAGTGCTGGAATGTTGGGGAATAGAACAAAGCATAATTGACACAATCAACAGTTTATACGAACACACACCAGCAAGAGTAAGGAAAGACCTGATCTTAACGGAGCGATTCAAAACAACGGGCAGAGTGATACAAGGGTGCCCGATGTCCCCCCACCTCTTCAACATGTTTATAGAATGGGTGATGGCGATGGCACTGGAAAATTGCCATACAGGTGTTAAGATCGGTGGTGTGGAAATAACAAACTTGAGATATGCGGATGATATAGTTCTACTAGCAGAATCGAAAGATGATCTCCAGAGAATGGTCTTATTGACAGAAGGACAATGTGCCATATACAAGCTAGTGGTTAATAGAGAGAAGACAAAATGTATGAAGATTGGACGCCTAAGAGAAGTTTTAGACATACGGCTGGGCGGAGAAAAAATAGAACAGATGGATGAGTTTAAGAACTTGGGAGTACAATTTACTACATACGGAGGCACAGAAAGGACAGTTCAAGAGAGAATATCATTGGGACGAAGATCATTTGAAAGACTAAAGAAAATCTGGAAAGACAGGAACATCTCATTAAGTCTGAAAATCAGACTATTAAGAGCAATAGTCATTCCTACGGTATTATACGGTGCAGAGTGTTGGACGCTGAAGAAGATAAAGGAAAAGAAACTGCTGGCATTTGAAATGACATGTTTAAGAAGGATATGTAATGTGCGGTGGGAGGACAGGGTAACCAACGAAAGAGTGAGAGAAATGAATAATGTCAGACTCGATATTAGATCGGGTAAGAGATGCACAGAGGTGGTGGTTTGGGCATGTACAAAGGATGGACCGGGAGAGATGGCCGAAGATGGTGCTGCATGGACGAGTTGAGCGCACCCGACCGAGGGGACGGCCGAGGGAAACGTGGCTTAGACGTTTCCGCAGAGCAAACGAGGAGCGGACCGTGCAGCAGCTGACTCACATGGCGTCGGACAGAGGGACGTGGAGAGGATGGAGACATCGAATGTGGGACCCAACCCGGAGAACTCCGGACGGGACTTAAGTCAAGTCAAGATGTGACTTACTGGTTTCAGTGGTTTATTTACTTCTGAAAACTATTTTCATCTATTCAGAGAGAGAGAGAGAGAGAGAGAGAGAGAGAGAGAGTATATATATGGAACTTTAATTTGTATGTGTGAGGATAGGATTCCAGTTCTTCGTTCTGGAATTCGTTCAATAAGATGACTTAGTATGTCGCTTTAAAGCCTCGACAACAGAAACCTATATTGCTATGACAGGTTCTTCCCTCTAACTGTTGCATGCTCCCTAAACACTAAATGGGCGGCATCTCTCTCTCTCTCTCTCTCTCTCTCTCTCTCTCACTCTCTCTCTCTCTCTCTTTCTCTCGTTCATTTATCACTTCCAGATATGTAAGGAATGAATACTTCAGTCCTTAAGTTAAAGATGATGACGACAACTCGGTATCCTTAACGTTTTATTCGAACCCCCCCCACAAAAAAGGGATTACCTGAAGACTAAAGCCCCCAATGTCAATCGCCTTTGACGATTGGTTAGGTTTAGTTGTGATATTTTCGTTAAAACTAACGAAAATATCACGACTTAACCTAACCAATCGTCAATATATATATATATTGTTCCTCTTTATATATATATTGTTCCTCTTTGTAAATCATTAGTTAAACCCCATTTGGAGTACGCGATCCAATTTTGGAATCCGCATATGCGAAAAGATACCGACAAAATCGAAAGAGTTCAAAAACGAGCAACTAAGATGATTCCGTCGCTTACGTCGAAGTCGTACGGGGAAAGGCTTAAGGAATTAAAATTGACTACACTCGAGACTAGGTGGCTAAGGGGTGATCTAATCCAGGTTTACAAAATTATGAATGGGTTCGATAACGTAGATAGAGATAGCTTTTTCGAAATCGCACAATATATGTAGTACAACTAGAAATAACGGGTGTAAGCTGACAAGTAGAAGGCTCGAGACAGCAGTTGCCTAAAACTTTCTTACCCATAGAATAGTAGATAGCTGGAATAGTTTGTCGGTTGAAGTAATTAGTAGCACGTTTATAAACATGTTTAAAAATCGATTAGACGGATATGTTGATAGATTCGGTATAATATCACGAAATATCAACGAAAATATCACGTCAAGGGCGATTGACATTGGGGGCTTTAGTCTTAAAATGATCCAAACAAAGTCATTATATAGTGGAGAAATAATATGAAATTTTGTTTGTACACTGCGTTGGTTTTAAGAGGACCGAGATAATACCGTTCCCTTGGAGTACGCTTTCTACAAATGACTTAGCTCGCCAGGCACGTCTGGTTCAGAGGTGATACCCAAGGTAATATCTTCACAAAGTTACATCTTTTATAAACTATTATATATTCAAATTAACAATGCCAGAATTTGTAGGACATAAAATAATATGGCCTAAATTTTAACAAAAATATGTTTATGATGTAAAACCCGTTTCCACACGTGTATCTTTAATTATAGCCATTAAGCTACAACTTTAAAACTTCGGGTATTATTCCATTTAAGTTTCTAAATCATGAATAATGCTCTGGTTTTATGAGTGCGGAAGATTATAAAGGATCATTTCGCATTCAAAGTGCAATCATTCCCCAAGTTTTTGTTAGTTGTTTCTGTCTTTTCGTAATAGATAATTAATCATTCTACAGAGCTTGATTAATGGTACATATTACAATAAAGTTATTTTGAAATTCTTCATTCCTTTCATAAAACGACAAATTTTATGTTTCCATTACTAAATGTTGGGTTAATTTCACTTTTTATTTAATTTTGTTCTAATTAAAACTCAAGGAAAGACGCACAAAAAGTTGAAATAGTTTAATAACAGGAACCTTCCTGAGTGGACCGAGAGGTCTTTAAGATTTCCTCTCATCCTTGTAACTCCTTGTAACCTCTCTCTCTCTCTCTCTCTCTCTCTCTATACATATATATATATATATACACAGTATATGGAAATTATTTCACGAAAGTAATACGTGAATTGTTGATTCCCATTTCCCTTATTTATAATTCATTATTTACTTTACTTTCTATTCAATTTCTTTTATAATTTTGCTCTTTCTCTTTTTACACTCGCTTCGCTGTACTTTATAAACGCGGGCAACGGGTTGACGTGGGCCGACGGTTGAGCCGGTGAGCGACATTTCACTTTCTAACAACGCAAAGGACACCAGGGATAATTATACACTTAATTACATTTTACTGACTTATTTATTCCAAAAACACTTTTAGATAAACGGGGTAATGCGAGGGGGAAATTAGCTTTAACATTTAGCCGGAGAGAGACACGAAAGAATATTCTAAATTTACAAAAACATCGTAATACAAAAAAACAGCTTATTAGGCTAACGGTCCTCCGATAACTCAAGGGCATTTCTGTCCAGCCTCCGCTTGGGCAGATTCTTATTGTTGCAGCAAAACCTTCCTGGGGTGCAGATGTCCTCTTGGCTGTGGTGTAGCAGATTCCCCAGCACTAACCCACTGCCGATGACGCTTAACATTGTGATGAAGCACCCAATTTTCATCCCCAGTAATGAGTCGATTCAGAAACGCTGCTTGAAGTTGCCGAGAATGCAATGAAGAGCAAATGTTCACGCGATCTCTACAGTTGTCTGGTGACAACGTATGGGGAACCCACTTCCCAAGTTTCGACACTTTTCCCAATCGTTGCAGGTGGCGATGAACTGTGGAACCGGTCGAATTTAGTCGCTGGGCAAGTTCTTCAACAGTTACAGCAGGATTTTCTTCAAGTGTAGCTATCAGAAGGTCATCATTGAACTCAACAGGTTGGCCCGAGCGCGCTTCATCAGTTAAGCTATAGCCACCAGACCTAAACTTCTGGAACCATCTTTGACATTTCCTTACATTTAAAGCTTCCTCCCCATAAATATCCTGAATATTTTTTGCGGCTACAGTCGCGTTATTTCCTTTTTCTAAACTCATAAAGCATTATATGCCTGGTGTGTTCCTCTGACACCTCCATCTTATCCGTAAGGGTGAAATAAACGAAGATTGTTAACACGATGAAACTTCACTTAGAGTGAGAAGTAACATGTCTAATAACACATAAAAATTCGAGTTGTCCACAAAATATAGAGAGAAACATGTGCAAACACGACGCGAGTTTAGCAATGCAAAAAACGACATTACTTATGGGATGACCTGATATATATATATATATATATATATATATATATATATATATATATATATAATATATATATATATAAATGATTAGGAATGATTAGTCTTTATATAAAGTTAGGTGAATAACACCAGGCCAAAATGCCCCTGCACAACGATGTTTACATAATGGTAGCTCTCTTGTCACTGGTGCTTTGAAGAGAGAGATCGAGGTGCGATGGTGGCGTCCTGCCCTAGAAATCTTTAAAACGCGGTTGAGGTTTCTTCAAAGCAAAAGGAATGCTTGAGGGAGTCCCGCGCTGTGACGTCATCTTGGTCTTGTTTGTGTCGCTGGAACATTGCCAAAGCATTTGAAAACGTCTCTACCACTACACACATATAAATATTGTTATTTATCCCATTGATTATTGCCTAATTGCTTATTCATTTTTTTAGGTTTGAGTTTCCAGACCGGTTAATGTGGGAGAGGGGTTTATTGCCAACATCGGTGTTCGACGGAGGCATTTACTCCGTAGCATCTTCTTGCGAAACGTTATTTAAAGAGGAGAGTCTTCTGCGAGAATTAAGACAAACCAACTTTAAACTAGCCATTGTTGATCTGGTGTACAACGAATGTGGTTTAGCTTTAGCTCACCATTTAAGTAAGTCAGTGAAATAAAGAAAATGTAGAGATAATATAGAAGGTTTGTTACTATTGAACTCAGAAAATCTGTCAACTATAAAAAATTGGCAAATTGTTCCCCTGAGAATGGTATAAATTTCAGTGATCACTCACACACACACCCACACATTTTATATATATATATATATTAACTGCAAACACGCAGTATAATTAACGTAAAGAACGACGTTTGTGTATATATATATATATATATATATATATATATATATATATATATCGGCTATTGATTGATGGCGTGGAAAACGCAGTTTAATAATAAACAGGAACACCAGAGAAAAAATAAACATCCTTCAAGGTTTAATAGTACCAATGTTTCAGAATGCACTAATTCCATCTTCAGGGCTAAAACAATAAAATGCCAAATCACATACAAAATACAAATTGCTTAATAACAATTTAAAATAAAGTTAAAAATTATAAAAAGTAGCTAAGAAAATGTAAAACATTAAAACTAACAGGTAAATAAATGTGAAGTTAAAAAGTTACAATATAAAAAGTAGCTAGGAAAAATACGGTATAAAAGCATTAAAACTGAAAGGTAAATAAAATAAACTAGTACCTTAACCAAAACATAGGAGATCTACCGATGGTTCGTCAGAATTTAGGTCTGGTTTTAATTTATAAATAAACAAAGATTTCATAATTTTGAGCTTAAGGTCAAAACTTCCGGCAGCAAGTACGGCGAAATTAGACTGTGGAATTGGGTGGTTATTGTTGTGCGAGTGATTACGTTTGAGAGAATTAGGTGGTTTACCAAGAGGTAAATTTGTACGGACCGATTTACCGAGATGTTCGTAAATATGAGATTTTAAATGTTTTTTAGTTTTATCTATATATGACCCCATACAGTGGTCACATTTGTATTGGTAAACTATGGATGACTTAAGAAGTGTAGGAATAACATCCTTGTATTTAAATAAAAGGTAAATCGATTTAGACGGGATGAATATAAATTTTATACATAGTTGTGAGTAGAATTCCTTGAGCAATTTTAAAAGTTTGTTTCTAATGTTAAAACTTGAGGTTCCCATATAGGGCAAAGTGAAATACAGGATATCTTTGGGGACTGTAAATAACCCTTTAATGACGGATGGTACCTTAAGGTCCCCCAGAAATAATAATATAAATTGTACTGCAATGACTCGTTTCTATAAATGTTTCTATATATATACACATGTAGATGTCATTTAGTTGTCGGGAAAGGAACCCAAAATGTGTATCATTTCAGTGACTAGTTGCTAAGATATTTAGTTTTGAATAACAATAAAACCTATACGTTCTGGTAACAAGTGTGACCGCATATGCTGCGGACTCGTCCTTAAAGGGTTAAGTCTCTAGTTGTAGGGTTTATTAGTCTATTTAAGGTTCTGCCTATTGTAGTCTCCACCAGTCTAGAATGGATATTATTCTTGGTAAGGAGTTTTCGGATGAAATCTAGTTCATCGTGTAGTTTAAAGTAATCTGAAAAAGATATTGAAAGCTTTATTGGTCAGAGCCCTGAAGATGGAATTAGTGCATTCCAAAACGTTGGTACTATTAAACCTTGAAGGATGTTTATTTTTTTCTCTGGTGTTCCTGTTATATATATATATATATATATATATATATATATAATATATATATATATATATATATATATATATATATATATATGGGATGAACTCAGAATGGTTCCCTGAGGTTTATTATGATACACACAGACCGTGCATGGAACAAGGAACTCTTCTAGGAAAATTAAATCTACTATAGTCCGAATAAGTAATGGTAAATGACAAATACTATAGATTTTCTCTTTTTCATGATGCTAGCCCAATGTGGGCAAATGGGTCACTCACAAAGAGGTCCCAAAAATATAGCTTCCCTCACCAGCTATCTGCAAAGCAGATAGGATCCAGCTTTGGGACAGGATCTAGGGTTTAAAGCAGCCTAGCCCAGCTACATTTAGAACCTCAATACAAGCAAAAGATTCGCTGCCTTCTCGTCAGATTGAATACATCAAAGAAAAAGGGGTAACTATTATATTTTTAGCCAAAAACCAAAACTTAAACCTCAACTGGCAGAATTGAGCATCCACTTTTCAAGGCACATAACATGTCCGTTTGATGATGGGATGAACTCAGAATGGTTCCCTGAGGTTTATTATGATACACACAGACCGTGCATGGAACAAGGAACTCTTCTGGGAAAATTAAATCCACTATAGTCCGAATAAGTAATGGTAAATGACAAATACTATAGTTTTTCTCTTTTTCATGATGCCAGCCCAATGTGGGCAATGGGTCACTCACAAAGAGGTCCCAAAAATATAGCTTCCCTCACCAGCTATCTGCAAAGCAGATAGGATCCAACTTTGGGACAGGATCTAGGGTTTATCCTAGGGTTTATCCTGTCCCAAAGCTGGATCCTATCTGCTTTGCAGATAGCTGGTGAGGGAAGTTATATTTTTGGGACCTCTTTGTGAGTGACCCATTGCCCACATTGGGCTAGCATCATGAAAAAAGAAAAACTATAGTATTTGTCATTTACCATTACTTATTCGGACTATAGTGGATTTAATTTTCCTGGAAGAGTTCCTTGTTCCATGCACGGTCTGTGTGTATCATATATATATATATATATATATATATATATATATATATGTATGTATATATATATATATATATATATATATATATATATATATATATATTTCGTCCGACATTCCAGCACTGAAATTAACATGAGGAGAATTCTTAAACAGTTTCAGAATGCTTTTGCTGAAAAGGCAATCAAGTAAAGATTCGTACAAACCGGAGTGAGAAAGAGTTAAACTGGTTGGAGTGAAAATCATTACATATAAGAGAGAGAGTTACAGGGTTATAGAGTTACGTAGTTACAGGCTAATAAAGACCCTAAGATACACTCTAGGCTAGCCCAAGAAGGAAGTAGAAAAGTTAGAAATAGCAATGAAAAAATAAAATGAATACTAAAAACTTACACCATACTTACACTTATAGAAGTGTAAAGCTTTCACACAGGAATAGTAGTAATAGTAACGTATACAACAGACAAGGCTCTCTCCCTCCTCCGTCAGGCACTTCTGATCGAAAATGGTGGTGGAAAAAAGATTTATAGGAAAGTAGGAAAAAGTGTAATGAAAATAATAGCTTCAGAGTTCATTCACACCATGCGTACACTTTTCTCGTGTACTCAGTTACGCATTAGAAGACAACGGAAAATACAGGATAGCATGAATACTAAACTACTAATCTAATCAACGAATATATAATTATATATATATATATATATATATATATAAATAATTATATATATATACACACAGGGTGTTTCGTAACATGTGGGACGCATTTTCAGGATGGATTCAGGACCTAAAAACAATGAAAATGTTTATATAAACATACGCCCGAAATCGCTTTGTTTCCGAGTTACAGCCCGTTTTATGTTCTAGCAATTCTTTCCGCAAACTGTTTACAAAAACACTGCTTGCTAACAATGTTTGTGAGTGTGTGCGAGACTTATTTCATGTATGCCTTTACCGATTATAATGTTTCATACACTCTATGACATGTTTCAATATCGTTGAGTGTAGAGCCATCAGTCAGTCAGAGATGCATCGCGGTGTTTCACTGTTCGTATTCATAACTTTTTTACCGTAAATAAGTGCAGTCCAGTGAAAAAAAAAAACCTTAAAAGTTTTTGTGCTATTCAGTGATAGTGTGCATTTGAAGTGAGAATGGAGGCTTATTCAAACAGAGCCATGGCAGGCATGCATCTCATTTATGGACTTGCCGAGTGTAATGCGGCCGCAGCAAGACGTCTGTATGCGGAAAGGTTTCCAAATCGCCGCCTGCCAGATAAGAAGACTTTCAGAGAATAGACGAGCATCTTGGTGATACAGGATCATTCAAAAGGCGAGTTTCAGATGGTGGTAGACCAATCAGCGCCAGAACTGTTGAGTTGGAAGAGCTGGTCCTGAATCGCGTGGAGGAACATCCTGATGTCGGCACCTGAAGGAGAGCAGCAGCAGAGGGTGTAAGATACACAACTGTGTGGAGAATTTTACGGGAACAACAGCTTTACTCATACCACATTCAGAGAGTATAAGGCCTTACTGAAGCTGATTTCCCACCACGAGAGGATTTTTGTACTTGGTTCCTTCAACAGTGTGCTCGCGTTCCTCTATTTCTATTCTCCGTGTTGTTTTTTGATGAAGTTGCCTTCACTAAAAATGGCGTGGTCAATTTTCACAACACTCATCACTGGGCTGAAGAGAATCCGCATGCCATTATCCAGTCAAGGCACCAACAACAATTTAGTATCAATGTATGGGCAGGACTTATTGTCAACAACTTACTCGGTCCTTTTGTTTTGACTGGAAGATTAACAGGAGAATCCTATTCCAATTTTTTAAGGAATGATTTAAGCGATTTACTAGATGAAGTTCCTCTTGGTGTCCGACGGCGTATGTGGGTTATGCATGACAGCGCTCTGCCTCATTTTAGTCGACTAGCCAGAGACTATTTGGATGACCATTTCCCTGATAAATGGATAGGCCGTGGAGGACCCATTGCGTGGCCTGCTCGCTCCCCGGACCTGAATCCACTCGATTTTTACCTGTGGGGTCATCTGAAATCCATCGTTTACGTGACACGTATTGATAACGTTGAAATGCTTCGCCAACGTGTAGAACAAGGATGCCAGAAAATCCGAGCAGTACCTGGAATGTTTGAACGCGTCAGGCAGTCTATGACGAGGCGTGTTCAGGCGTGTATTCAAGCACAAGGCAGTCATTTTGAGCACTTCCTTTAAAGGTAAGGCGGATACTTGCTGGAACACATAATGGGCTGTAACTCTGAAACAAAGCGATTTCGGGAATATGTTTATATAAACTTTTTTCATTGTTTTCAGGTCCTGAATCCATCCTGAAAGTGCGCCCACATGTTATGAAACACCTTATATATATATATAATATATATAGATATATATATATATATATATATATATCTGCAGTATTGCTATCCATTTACGGTTGCCTCCTCAGAGAAGAATTAAAAAGCCGATGACTTTCGTAATGGTTCACTAAACAGCAACCTTAGGAGTGTTTAGTAGTGCCAAATCTTATTTGGTCTAAAGAAAACTTTAAGAGTTAAATTTTACATTTCTTTCTATCTCAAATAGGTAAGAAACTATTAACTTTAAATAAACCCATGAAGGATTTCATAACAACTCTCTCCCTCTAATATATATACACACACACACACACACAACATACATATATATATATATATAATATATATATATATATATTATATATATATATATATATAGATAGATAGATATAGATATAGATATAGATATATAGATAGATATATAGATATATAGATATATAGATATAGAGAGAGAACTTATTACCCTTCTGAATGTATGCCCCTTCTTATACCACAATTTCAGATCTTCCTGTCGTTGCTTATTGGGGTATTAGTTTCGTAAGTGGAGAGACACAATATATGACAGCATTCAATCCTCCCTCATCAATTCCTCATCTTTATATATCCTTCAACGATAAAATGGATTTTATACAAAGATGCATCAATTTTTTTTATGGTATCGGGAGTCACTTAGTAATGCAAGTAAGACCTTGGAGAGTATATACTTCTACCATAGCTTATTATTAAGTAAATATATCTTAATTTCTTTATATATATGTGTATATATATAATATACAGGGTGGCTCATACGTTCCAATCGGTTATAATTAAAGCGAAAATACAAAAATGCAAAGAAAGTAAAAAGTTTATAATAAGTTTAGAAATATTTATTGATTATTCAAAGTGCAAAATGTAACCATCTCGACAAATATTCTTTCCTTAGTAATCGAGTCGTCGGCAGTGTGAGCTCCGCTAGATGCATTTTTTTGCTTTAATTATAACCGATTGGGACTTATGAGATATATATATATATTATATATATATATATATATATATAGGGTGACAATAAAAATCGAAAGTTGGAGTTTTTTATTGGCCATTTGTTCAATGCTGCTACTACATGAGAAAACAATGTACTGTAAATATTAGGTCATTCAGATAATACTTAAGGGTGTCTCAAGTGAGGTAAATAATTCTCCTTATTCATTAATATTTTTTTTAATCACTTATTACGATTGGAGTACGCCTGCACTTAAACTTTATGAACTAAAACTAACGTTTATTTACATTAATTAAAAAAATATTAATTTATTTTTACTAGGTAATGAACAATTAATTTGTGTTATAAGGAGAATTATTTACCTCACTTGAGACACCCTTAAATATTATCTGAATGACCTAATATTTACAGTACATTGTTTTCTCATGTAGTAGCAGCATTGAACAAATGGCCAAAAAAAACTCCAACTTTCGATTTTTATTGTCACCCTAATATATATATATATATATATATATATATATATATATATATGTGTGTGTGTGTGTACTGTACAATGTGTTCCAAACAAAAAAATTGGCCACCTTGTCAACCGGGCCAACTAAACCATAATTCCAAGGCTAACTAACTGAAACAGGCATCATATTAAATCTTTAAAGTTTTCTTTAAAAAGAAAGGTAGTTTATTTAAATCAGATGAGTAGCGTCTTTACAAATTCAAATTGAACAATAGTTGTTAAGAAATGAAGTTGGAAGGAGTGTAAATAGAGACTTAACTGAACATTAAAGAAGTTTACAATGAAGAAAAACAAATTAAATAAAATATTAACATAGCAAGTGTTCAATGCGTTTTCCATTATTACCAGTGACCAATTATAAATGCAAAAAACTTCACTTTTTTCTACGTGAAGGTCAAAATATGATAATAAAAACCAACTCTAATAGACAGAGTTTATTTCCACAACAGTTTCGATGCCCACTGGCATCCTCTTCGGGTGGATACAGAAAAACGAATAAACCAAAAACAAGAGGGAAAACAGTCCAGGGACCATTAAGAAATTCGCACCTAGGTTAGATCCCGTTCTCCCGATACTGGAAGGGCATTTTTATTAAAGGGACCCGCTTATAAGTACATTCGCGCAAATTTAAAACTATCTTCTTGCTCTATGAAGTTTTTTGCATTTATTATGGATCCCACGATCAGACGTCTATTCGCCTTCTTCTTAGTTACCTTTTCCCAACTTGTATCTTCCTATCGTCTATATGAAAAAACACTAGTGGCTGTGAAGACCAAGAAGCTGCAACTCAAGTTCCTGCGAGAGTGTTCAGTAGAGCAAGTGTGCCCGAAGTCCTTGATACCGTTTACCTTCAGGAAGGACCATACACCGTTTCCGAATTTTCAGGGAAATTTTGAAGGAACGTATTCCGTGTGTTAAAAAGGGAGATTGACCATACGTATTTCAAACTAAGAAATTGTCTACGCATCCTTAAACCGCATGTGTCGTGTGAACTACTTGTGGCGCTGTTTGAAACTGCAGATTATAAATGCGACGTGGAGACTAGACGCACTGAACAACGACTAAACAGAAAGCTATCCTATTTATGTGATGAAAGTGCTTGGTCAAAGTGTGCGGTGGAAGGTTCCGTTTTGAATTTATCGACATGTCTTATCCAAATCCGAAAAGGAAGTTCTTAATTTAGGGCTCTCTTTTGCCCTTAAACCCGATAAAAACATTGTTTTAGATTTTGTGTCTTTCGTAGTTAATTCCAGGGTGGATATTCCGTGTTTAAATGGTTTGATTCCGATCAAGTTTCTGGAACATTTCAACTCAATGGACTCGATTCCCAAAAGATTCCGGTTAGCTTTAGACAAGCTCAGGAAGAACGAAGCAATATTTGTCACTAAAGCGGACAAAAGTAACACTGTGGTTATTTTGGACAAGTATGATTATAAACAAAAAGTGGAAGCATTACTCAGTGATGAATTCACCTACACCAAAGTGAGATCGTCCCCCCTAAAACGTCTTTCCCAAATTCCCCCACATTTACGGCTTACCCAAAACCCATAAGATTAATATACCACTCCGTCCCATTATTTCACACAGGGGTTCCTTTAGTTACAGGCTATCTAAATTTCTTGCAGATAAATTGTCCCCATTAGTTGGTAAATTTTCAGGCTCGCACATCACTAATTCCTCTGACTTTATTAACAAAGTTATGTCCTTAGATTTAAAACGGGGAAGAATGATCAGTTTTGACGTTGAGTCCTTGTTTACGAAAGTTCCCATTGATGATGTACTTAGTTTTTTATATAGAAAATTGCCAACATGTAACATAGAACTAGGCATGCCCACATCTGTATTTTTAGAACTGATAAAACTCTGTGTCACCAATAATGCCTTCTCCTTCGGTGAAGAATTTTATTTGCAACGTTTTGGTTTGGGAATGGGGGTCCCCTTTATCCCCAATACTGAGTACATTATACATGGAATATTATGAGTCGAAATTGTTGCAAACAATATGTCCCAGGAATCTGGTCATTAACGAAAGCGGAAAGCCCAATTTCACGGTCTATAGAAAACCTACTCATTGTAATTCGTACATTTATTATTTTTCATATCATGATGAAGGGGTTAAAAGCTCAATTATTTCTTCCATGTTTCTAAGAGCACTCAGGATTTATAGCCCACATTTGCTGGACCCGGAAAATTCAAAGATTTGGAACATTTTTAAAGATTTAAAATATCCTGAGTGGTTTATCAGAAAGGCGTATTTTGAAGCCAGAAACTCTTTTTATGCCCCTCGGGAACCTTCAGTTAACCAAAAACAATATGTGAGTTTGCCTTACATTGCCGGCCAAGAAACAGTAAAACCGTTGACGAAAGATTTTAAGTTTGCTGTGGCGTTCAAATATTCGTCTACCGTGAAAAGTAAATTGGTTAGGAATAACGTTGCAAAAGAGGAACAAGCCTGTGTCTACAGCATTCCCTGTAAAAGTTGTGATTTAGTATACGTGGGAGAAACTGGAAGAAATATTGAAACCGGTATTAAAGAACACAAATATGCCTTCAGAAGTTGTGATACTAATAATGCCAGTTTTTATCACGCCAGCCAAAATAATCATGCTACAGATTGGGAATCAAGTAAGGTACTTTATAAATGTAATAATTATGTCAAAAAAAATAATAGAATCTGTATGTATAGAACAAGAAGATAATTTTAATTTGTGCGAAGGTACTTATAAATTGGACCCTTTAATGAGATTCTTGGTCAAAAAATCCCTTACGGAGTCGGGTGAACGGGTTCTAACCTAAGTGTGAATTTTTTAAAGGCAAAATTCGGAAACGGTGTATGGTCCTTCCTGAAGGTAAACGGTATCAAGGACTTCGGGCACACTTGCTCTACTAAACACTCTCGCAGGAACTTGAGTTTCAGCTTCTTGGTCTTCACAGCCACTAGTGTTTTTTCATATAGACGATAGGAAGATACAAGTTGGGGAAAAGTAACTAAGAAGAAGGCGAATAGATGGCGTCTGATCGTGGGATCCATAATAAATGCGAAAAACTTCATAGAACAAGAAGATAGTTTTAAATTTGTGCGAATGTACTTATAAGCGGGTCCCTTTAATAAAAATGCCCTTCCAGTGTCGGGAGAACGGGATCTAACCTAGGTGCAAATTTCTCAATGGTCCCTGGACTGTTTTCCCTCTTGTTTTTGGTTCATTCATTTTCCTGCATTCACCCGAAGAGGATGCCAGTGGGCATCGAAACTCTTGTGGAAATAAACTCTGTCTATTAGAGTGGGTTTTTAATATCATACAGTGACCAATTGTATCTTTGTTCGCCACCGGCAAACTGCTGTAGAAATGGTGTCTTTATACCACGTAGAGTTCATTCCATGCTGTTAAAATGCAATCTCGAAGTTCATTGACATCTTGAATATTTTGTCTGTGAACTTTGTCAACTGCCATACGAAATAGTCAACTGAATTTAAATCCGGACTAATTGCTGGCCAATCTTCTGACGTAAATTAAATCAGGACAATCTTCTTCCAAGTATGCAATGGTGCGCCGGGACGGATGAGGTATAGCATAGCACTGTCTTGCCGAAAAACATAATTCTCACCGTAACTCTCAATTTCAGGAAACATCGTTACAGTAATGTTTTGAATCAATTTTTACACTTTTATCGACGAAAACAATGCATGTTTTTCTTAAAAAACAAACACCAACAGAAACCATCTCTCTGAAAGGAGCCTGGTTTTGGGAATGTCTTGTTTTTTCTTGTGTTGGGCAACATTGTACAGTGTACACGGCTTACTTTGGTCTGTTCAGATATGCGATGCATTTGGAAGCGTTTAAATGGTTTTAGACGAAGATCTTTCTTTGCAATTCGATGCGCTAAACTTTTTTTCATTACTTGTGCGATTAGTGGTTCTTCGTCTTATTGGCTGCAAATACGTTCACTTACAGATTCAGTATTTGCCGGGGTCCTGGCTGTACACGGTCGTCCATTTCCCTGCTTTCATGAATGAGTTTCCATTTCACAAATTTTTCCAACAAACGTGACACACTACCTACAGACCAATGTTGATTAAGATTCTGTTTTACTATTCATTTAGCTTTGAAACCTTTTTCCTCGTGAAGAAGTTTGATACCAATTTTGTCTTCCTCATTTAAACGTGCCATAACAACTCGTATAAAATAACGGAATTAGCAAACTTACTTCGCTCGCTACCAAATGAAATCTGATTGCTGTGATGGTAATACTGCCTAGGCCTAGGCATACTTCACTTATTAGCCTGCTTAGCCTAGCCCTCTACAACCTATAACAATGCACCAACTAACCTAACTTAGACCTACCTTGAACTGACGAGTATTCCTAAAGTTGACCATAAAATTACGATTTGCCTATTCAGTGACATGATTTTAGCAAATTTTTCTACTTTAGTATTATCAGCTTTATTTTTTAACAACCACTGTTCAAGCTGATCTGTGAAAAAGACTACTCATCCGATTTAAATAAACTATCTCTCGTTTTAAGGGCAATATAAAGAGTTTAATATGATTTCTGTGTCATTTAGTCATTCTTGGAATTGTAGTTTTGATGGCCCAGTGAAAAAGGTGGCCACATTTTTGGGGACACAGTATATATATATATATAACGTAAAGAACGACGCTTGTATAGGAGAATATTCCGCGCAAGATGAGAGAGAGAGAACGAAACAAATTAAAAAATGAGGTAACCACCCGGGAATCGAACCCTGGATCTTCCGATTGCCGGTCAGATATGATAACCATTACACCATGGGCCTCACCATGGTGTAATGGTTATCATATCTGACCGGCAATCGGAAGATCCCGGGTTCGATTCCCGGGTGGTTACCTCATTTTTTCATTTGTTGCGTTCTCTCTCTCTCATCTTGCGCGGAATATTCTCCTATACAAGCGTCGTTCTTTACGTTAATTATACTGCGTGTTTGCAGTTTAAATGTATATAATGTACGGCATGCGGAAGGTGCCCCCTTGGGGCATTGGTTTCTGCGCGTATGTAGAGGAATTACGGCATTTGATTGAGTGAGGCCCATGGTGTAATGGTTATCATATCTGACCGGCAATCGGAAGATCCCGGGTTCGATTCCCGGGTGGTTACCTCATTTTTTCATTTGTTTCGTTCTCTCTCTCTCATCTTGCGCGGAATATTCTCCTATACAAGCGTCGTTCTTTACGTTAATTATACTGCGTGTTTGCAGTTTAAATGTATATATATATATATATATATATATATATCAAGCGGTCTTCTCAAGCAGTTTTATTTTTCCAGGTACAGTTTTATTATACAAATTATTACATTCAGAAGTACCTTAAGAACATTCCACATCCATCTGAACTATTGTCCAACCTGTCTGGAGTTCTCATTAACAGCCATTGGGTTTTCGATTACCCGAAACAGCTGCCACCGTCTTTCTTTCAAATCGGAGGGTTTCACATTAGAGATCCGAAGCCTTTGCCGAAGGTCTGTTTAAGTTAAAAAGATATTTTTCAGAAGAGCGTATTATTATCGTTACTATGGTAACGTGACGTGTTGAGAATGTAACATTTCTCTCTCTCAATTATTCTTTTTCTCACTCATTCTCTCTCTCTCTCTCTCTTATTTTTTGTCTTTCTTTTCCTGCCCAGTTACACCTCTTTCTATTCTATTTTTGTTTCATTCTTTCACCTTCTTTCGTATATTTTTTTTACCATTTTTAATGAAGAAAAGCCTCCAAGAACTTAATGTTCAAACTGTTTATATATATATATATTTCCTTTTGTTTGAATGTCGGTAATTGTGAAGATTCTAGAAGTGCTCGAATTATTACACCACACACACACACACACACGCACACACACACACACACACATATATATATATATATATCTTGCAACTTGCAGATGTTTTGTGCGTCGTCCTCCATGAGAGGAGAGCGAAATATTACATTCACTGTCATTGTGTACCGACTCTAACGAGTAAACATTAATTTAGAATCTTCTGTATGTTCAAGGATCTAAAGGACTTTGTAGAAAGCGCTGACGAAGGTGTCATATTATTCTCCCTTGGAAAGAATTTCGATTCAGAATCTTTGCCTCCTGCTGTTAGCGAGGCTTATTTGAAAGCGTTTGGAAGACTAAAACAAAAGGTATTTATACTTTTGACTCGTATTACATGATTTTATTGGTATTTGAGTTTCCAAATTACTTTGGTTAAATGTTCACCCTAATGGATTTTCTGAGAGAGAGAGAGAGAGAGATAGAGAGAGAGAGAGATTCGTATCAGCATGGTGGGAAATGTTATTTGTTTATGCATGTGTAAAATTAAATAAAATAACATATCGCAGGTAACTCCCGAAGATTTATATTAGAAAGAGGCACACGCAGACATATGCGCTTATATATAGGTACAGGGTGATTACAAATGATCTTCCCGATTTTAAACATTTATTATGAAAAAGGTAACAAAGCTAGAACGAAAAGCAAGATATACGAATAAAGAAGAAATCAAAAAGTTTTATTTACAAGCTATTGAATTCAATATGAGCTCCTTCTGTGGCTCTGTAGACATCAAAGCGGTATTCTGTTTCTCTCCATACATTTTGTAGCATATTATACTGAACTTTTCTAACAGTCTCACGTATCCTTTCCTTCAAATGTTCCAAAGTTGTTGCCATTGGTGGAACAAAAACTTCAATTTTGACATAGTCCCAGAGGAAGAAGTCAAGGGGAGTTAGATCGGGCGAACGAACCGGCCAAGGAATGGGCCCTCCCACGCCCGATCCAATGATCAGGCAATTGCTCATTGAGGAATGTTATAACCTCATTGTGGAAATATAGTTCATACTGAACTTCAATAGCTTATAAATAAAACTTTTGAATTCTTCTTTATTTGTATGTCTTGCTTTTCGCTGTAGCTTTGTTAGTTTTTTCATAATAAATGTTTAAAATCGGGAAGATCATTTGTAATCACCCGGTATATAAGGAACAAGAAGATTAGTCCGTATGCAAACATTTAATAATTATAATTAATCAAAGCTTTCGACACATTCTAATGTCATCTTCAGTGCTAAAATGAGTTATATATACACACACAATTAAAAACCAACTATGAATTTAAAACAATTTTAAATATTAACACAAATACCGCAAACAAAATTAAAAATTAAAAATTATGAAATTAAAAAGTTAATACAATTAAAATATAAAATATTATAAACGAGACCTGATAAAAGTAAATTTAAGCAAAAACATAAAATAATTTAGGGGAACATTATTATGGAAAAGTTTAAAATGTGAAAACGTTAAAATCTATAAAACCTTAAAAGAAACAAATCGGGTACAAGTTACCCGATCAAAATCGTAGCAGAGAAAGAGAGATTAGGAAGGTTGATACAATTTGTTGGAGGGTAATGTTGTTTGTCTGTCCCACCCTAAAACACGGAAACGGCTCCTCGAGAGAAAAAAATTATTAGGTAAAGTTGCTTAAAATTAATCGAAACCTACGGGGAAAATTATAATCTACTTATATATAGGCTTGCCATACGTCCCGATTTGACCAGGACAGTCCCGGCTTTGAGCTCTTGTCCCGGCGTCCCGGCCGGTTTGTAATTCTGTCCCGGTTTATAATTGTAAGCCTATTTATATATATAAAGCTGAAGTCGGATAATGTTTGTTTGTTTGTGTATGTGCTCATTCCGGGAAATATCATTAAAAAAAATTGCATCTGTTGATTGTTTAAGCGTGGTAGCTTTACTACGGGCTTCCTGGTTGAAGGATATTGAGGTTATGGAATGGGGTATAATGATTTATATCTGGTTTATGTTTGAAAATGAGTATTGTTTCTAAAAGGGGTAGATCGTGTTTATTAGCTTTATTAGTTATTGAAAAGTTATTAGATCTAATTGGGTGGTCTAACTGAGGGGAGTGGGAACGTATACCGTATGCGATTGGGAGGGATTTGTAGGTCTATTATTAGTGCGGCTACTAATGCCCTTTTGTTCATCGATATAATTTGGAGTTGGCGTGCAGTTATGCCAACGTACGATGATGTACAATCATCACATGTATATTTGTAAATAACTGATGAGCAAAAGGGCTTTGGAATTATATCGTTAAATTAAAAAAAAAAGTGCAAAAAAAACTTCACTTTTTTCTACGTGAAGGTCAAAATATAATTAAAACCCACTCTAATAGACAGAGTTTATTTCCACAACAGTTTCGATACCCACTGGCATCCTCTTCGGGTGGATACAGAAAAACGAATGAACCAAAAACAAGAGGGGAAAACAGTCCAGGGACCATTAAGAAATTCGCACCTAGGTTAGATCCCGATCTCCCGACGCTGGAAGGGCATTTTTATTAAAGGGACCCGCTTATAAGTACATTCGCACAAATTTAAAACTATCTTCTTGTTCTAGACATACAGATTCTATTATCTTTTTTTACATAATTATTACATTTATTATTAAATTCATTACATTTAATATTGCATTATTACTTATTACAGAAATTATAAATTTATTATTACATTGATTATTACACTCTTGTTTATTATACAGAAATTGTAAACCGAAAAACGAATGAAAAAGGCGAGAAGGAAACAATCCAGAGACCATTAAGGAATTCGCACCTAGATAAAATGTAAAAATGGAATAATAAACGTAAATGGATAATAAACGTAAATGTAAATGTAATAATGGAAGTAATAAATGTGGAAATAAATATAAATGCAATAAATGTAATAATAAAGGTAATAAAATAAATGTAATAATTAGTGTAAAGGTAATAATAAATGTTAAAAAACGTAAATGCAGTAATTATGTCAAAATAATAGAATCTGTATGTATAGAACAAGAAGATAGTTTTAATTTGTGCGAATTTACTTATAAGCGGAACCCTTTAATAAAAAAAATGGATCAACTGAAGAAAACGCAACTCGAAAACACCAACTGAAGAAAGCGCACCTCAAATTTACCCAACTGAAGAAAGCGCACCTCAAATTTACCCAACTGAAGAAAACGCACCTTAAATGGATAAACAGTAGGAAAAGGTTTCGGGTAGAAAACTTTCAGAATTTATATTTTTATTTTTACAGGCAGGTTGGCTTAATAATTTATTTGATAAAAATTATTTCTAAAAATTTTTTAAATAAAAAATGTCTAAAAATTACTAAAATCATAATTATGAAATCTATCACGCCAAATAAATTCAGATAAATATGAATTGAACATGTTTCTTCGACATCCATGTAACTTATAGTAACCGTTATTACATTATCATTTGTATAATTTAGGTCTCGGGGGTACGGGGGCGGAGCCCCCGTAAAGATCACGCATCACAAATTGATCGGTCCTAATGTCATTTTCGTTTAAACTAACGAAAATATCATGACTTAACCTAACCAATCATCAAGGGCGTACAGTAGGTCTTAGTTTGACTATTAATCCCTGCCGGGGGCATTGACGTCAGCATTGACGTCAGCGGCGGCGGCCAATTTTCTGAAATTACCCCAACTGGAGAAAGCGCACCTCCGTTTTTGCCAACTGAAGAAAACGCACCTTACAGTCACATCAGGTGCGTTTTCTTCAGTTGATCCAAAAAAATAAATAAAAAAAGAAAAAGAAAAAAATGCCCCTCTATGGTCGTGGGAACGGGATCTAGCCTAGGTGCGAATTCCTTAATGGTCCTTGGATTGTTTCTTTCTCGCCTTTTTCATTCGTTTTTCGGTTTATAGTTTCTGTATAATAAACAATAGTGTAATAACCAATGTAATAATAAATTTATAATTTCTGTAATATATAATAATGCAATATTAAATGTAATAAATTTAATAATAAATGTAGTCTAATAATTATGTATAAAAATAATAGAATCTGTATGTATAGAACAAGAAGATAGTTTTAAATTTGTGCGAATGTACTTATAAGCGGGTTCCTTTAATAAAAATGCTCTTCCAGTGTCGGGAGAACGGTATCTAACCTAGGTGCGAATTTCTTAATGGTCCCTGGACTGTTTTCCCTCTTGTTTTTGGTTCATTCGTTTTTCTGTATCCACCCGAAGAGGATGCCAGTGGGCATCGAAACTGTTGTGGAAATAAACTCTGTCTATTAGAGTGGGTTTTAATTATCATAAAAAAAAGAGAGAGAGTGTAATTTACCTTCTAATGTGAAAATACATTTAACAGAAATTTGTGGATAAAATCTACTGATTAGTTTACTAAATTTCCTCTTTAACACAAGACTTTCAGATCCACAATAGGGAAGTTTATAATATACAACCTCTTTCTGTACTGTAATTTAGTTTTATTAGAAAATTTTAAGCTCATGAATCTTTTTATTACACCGTCAATGAGTTTGAAAGGGAAACCATTACTCAGCAAACTATTTTTAAGGAATTCCAATTCGTTATAGAGGAGAAGGTATTTAGAGCAAATCTCGTATGAACGGTTTGAGAGAGCGAGGATAAAATTACGTTTGTACTTAAGTGGTGCGAACCTGTCAAATTTCATTCCCAAACCCGTGAAAGTGGATTTACTAAAAACTGATGTTACGAAGTGATTATTGTGATTATTGCTACGCGTAATATCATATTTATGTCTAAGAATGGTAAAGAATTATCGTTTTCAGTATCAGAAGTGAATTTAATGTTATTTTGTTTTGAATTTAAGTATTCACGTAAAAGTTCAATACGATCGGAAGACTTAAATAGAACAGACTAAAGAAGATTGGTTTAAAGTGGGGGGGGGGGGGGGGGGGGGGGCAGTCCTCCAACCACTTTTTCTGAAATGTTCCACTAAATTATTTTACGTGTTTACTTAAATTTGTTCTCATCGTAAAGGTAAGCCCCTTTTACGGGTTTCTTTTGTACTATTTTATAGTTTAATTGTATTAAATTTATAATTTCAAGACTTTTTTAATTTTTAATTTTGTTGGTGGTGTTTGTGTTAATAATTAAAATTGTTTTAAATTCATAGCTGGCTTTTAATTATATATATATATATCTCATTTTAGCACTGAAGATGACATTAGTTATGTCGAAAGCTTTGATTTGCATATTGACTAGTCTTCTTGTTCCTTATTCGACTAAGGTTTCCATCGCAAAAATCACTTGGCTCTCTCTCTCTCTCTCTCTCTCTCTCTCTCTCTCTCTCTACATATATATATATATATATATATATATATATATATATATGTGTGTGTGTGTGTGTGTGTATATATATATATATATATATATAATATATTATATTGTCCTTGAGATGTTGTAAACTTAAAATAACTTTAAACCTACTTGGAATAAAAAAAATAACAATGTTATTATAGAATTAAACTATCAAAGTTTTCCGTACATTTTCCACTGACACTTTACACTTCAACATATCCTCCTCCATCTTGAGCAATTCACCTTTCTATTCTTATTCGTAAGGATTGAAACACATTTTCGATTTGTTGATATATAATCTGTACGATCGTTCTTCCAAATCCCACTTTTATTTCTGCCAGATGGTGAGGCTTTGTGTCGTAAAGGAATATTTTTTTACATAATTCCATAAGAAGTCTGAAGGGTTTGGTAGACGGTGGCCACAGAAACTTTACTTTAATCCCAATCCACTTTCCCGGGAAAGTTTGATTAAAATATTCTTTGATGTTCAAAGAATAACCTTAAATCACAAGGTTTAAGGGCATGAACTGCTCGAGGGAGAAATTAGTTCTGCAGTATTGCTTATCCATTTACGGTCGCCTCTTCAACAAAGAACTAAAAGGCCGATGACTTTCATAATGTTTCACTACGCAGCGACCTTAGGAGTGTTTAGTGCCAAATCTTATTTGGTCTAAAGAAAACTTTAATAGTTAAGTTTTACGACATTTCTTTCTATCTCAAATAGGTAAAAAGCTATTAAATTTAAATAAACCCGTTTATTATACTCGGTTTAACATTTCTTCCAAATTAAAGGACAAACTGAGCACAGTTTATTTAAACTTTAGTAGAACTTAAACAATAGATAACTTTTGTGAAATTTTTTCCTAAATTACAGGATGTTCGAAAAGTCACTGTGAACCACGCCCATACATAAGTGCGATTATTTATACTGAATATACAGAGTTATTTAAGCGTCACGAATCATAGGAATTGATTCTCTTTTGTCTATTTCCAGGAAAAAATGGCTGTGAATAAAAAAATTTGGATGTTTAAGCGTAAGATATTTTCCTCAGAGACTGAACATTAATGATCAAAACCCTAACCCCATACCCACAACTGCTTATTGCTTCATCAGTCCCCGTGCTGGGTTTACGAACGTAGATAACAACTTCACTACAGAACTATGTGATGTGGAATTATTGTCCGGATGATGAGTGTTAAATCTCTCGGCAATATCCTTTACACTCGCATTTCCATACAAAAGTGTGAATTCAACGCGTTAATTTTTATCCAATTCAATTTCCTGGAAATAGATAAAAACAATTTAAACTTCCTGTGGGTGCTGAATTTTGAATAACGGTCTCTCTCTCTCTCTCTCTCTCTCTCTCATATATATATATATATATATATATATATATGTGTGTGTGTGTGTGTGTGTGTGTGTGTGTGTGTGTGTGTGCGTACAGTGACTTTTCGATCACCCTGTATAATAACGTTTGTATATCATCATACTGAACATAGCTGAATAGAGAATTTATGTATGACTATTGAATATGAAAATAAATGGTCAAACCGAATTATATACAGTATACACACAATCAGAATTTCACGACGTCAATATTCGATCTCGTACATGTGAACGTTATTCCATTCGACGTTATGTGCGTTTATTCATTTAAGATTTAAATGAAAATAAAAAGTTTAACATTTGAACTGAAGAGGGCTAATCTCTCTCTCTCTCTCTCTCTCTCTCTCTCTCTCTCTCTCTTTTTGAAATATATAATATATATATTTTTTTTAAATTTTAAGTGAAAATTGCGGAGCAAGTGTAGTTTACGTACCCCTGTGGTGCCTAGTGTAGTTTACGTTCCCCTACATTATCCTAATGTAGTTTGCGTTCCCCAACTTTGACCCCGTATTCTTAATCAAATAAAACGTTGAAACTAACGAAAATATTACAACTTAACCTAACCAATCATCAATTTATATATATATATATATATATATATATATATATACACACACACACTACCAGTCGAAAGTTTAAGTACACCTACTAATTTCCAATGTTTTCCTGTTTAGCTCATGACATAAACTTCAAATGTAAACTTAACAGGTACTAGAGATGAATTTGCTTACCTGGCTTTCATATTGTATGCTTCAGTGCATCTGCCCTGTGCAGTGTGTTGTAACACAGAAGCTTCTTCAAAATAGCCTTCAAAATGTGTTAGTTTACGTCTACCATGCAACCTAAAATTAATGTCATTAGCTCTGCACAAAGGTCCAAAAACAGTTTAAAATTCTTTACTGGGGTAGTGTTTTCTTCAGGAGCATGTTAATACATGTGTTCAGTTATTAACACGCACTGCAGGTCTTTACATATAAAATCCTTGCAGAGGAGGTAACTGTGTAGTTTAATGTATATTTCTGTTTCAAAAGGCAAAAATGGGTGCCAAAGCTCAGTTAACAACAGAAAAAAGACAGTCGATTGTAACTTTGAGAAATGAGGGCCAATCACTGAGGCAAATTGCAAAAAAATTAAAAGTTTCTGTGAATGCGGTTGCTTGTGCAATTAAACGGTACGAAGAAAGTGGTCAAAATAAGGACAGAAAAAGGTCAGGGCGACCAAGAACTACAACAGACTCAGAGGACAAATATATCCGAGACACCAGTCTGCGCAACAGACGCCTCACAGCACCTGAAATCAAAGCCCAGCTGAACAACTCCAGAAGTACAACAGTTTCAACATCAACTGTTCAGAGAAGATTAAGAGAGGCAGGATTAAAAGGACGAACTCCAGCAAAGAAACCAATGCTGAGACTCCAGAACAAAAAGAAAAGGCTAGCCTAGGCTAAAAAACACCAAAAATGGACTGTTGAGCGGTGGAAATTTGTCCTTTGGACTGAAGAATCAAAGTTCGAAGTTTTTGGATCCAAACGCAGAGTATTTGTGCGGCGCAGAGCGGGTGAAAGAATGACAGCAGTGTGTTGTGCCAACAGTGAAGCACGGTGGAGAAAGTGTGATGGTCTGGGGATGTTTTGCAGGGGAGCAAGTTGGAGATCTCCACAAAGTCATTGGAATACTGAACCAACGTGGCTATCACAGCATTCTACAGCGCCATGCCATTCCATATGGACTGCGACTAGTTGGCCAACATTTCATAATGCAGCAAGACAACGTTCCTGAACACACTTCCAAGCTGTGTCAAAATTACCTGAAGCAGAAAGAACGGCAACGTCAGCTCATAGTTATGGAATAGCCAGCACAGTCCCCGGATCTGAACCCCATCGAGCTAGTGTGGGATGAACTGGATCGACGAGTGAAAGCCAAGCAGCCATCCAGTGCTCAGAAGTTCTGGGAACTCTTACAAGAGTGCTGGCAGCAGCTTTCACCAGACTATCTTCTTTCTCTTGTTGAGCGTATGCCTCGAATTTGTTCTGCTGTAATTGCTGCTCGAGGAGGCTATTTTGCTGAATCTAAAATTTAGACTTTACTTTTGGTAAATTGTCCTGATTTGTTGTTATATAAGTTCCCATGTTTGTACTTATGAATTTGTGTCATGATAACTTAGTTAATAAATAAAAAACTTTAAACAAAATTTGAAATTTATGAATATTTCAGGGTGTACTTAAACTTTTGACTGGTAGTGTATATATATAAATTGACGATTGGTTAGGTTAAGTCGTAATATTTTCGTTAGTTTTAACGTTTTATTTGATGGATTCTTTTAAAAATTGTCTCCTAAAGATCCTAGTGTAGTTTACGTTCCCTAACTTTGACCTAGTGTAGTTTGTGTCCCCTTTTGCGTCAGGGGGACGTAAACTACACTTGCTCCAAAATGGCTTATCTAACCTAACTAAACCTAACCTAACCAAACCAAACCAAACGTAACTTCATTTAAACTTTACATGAATTAAACAGACCTGTATAAGTTCAAATTGTTCGACTTTAAGCATGTTCAAGACTTTTGCATTCGACTTTATGGTGGTCGATGTTACTCAATTCGATTTTGTTCCGCACTCCACCATTCAGCCTAGGAATACAATTTGCCGTTTTTCAGTATATTGAATGGTTCATTGAAGGTAAATAGCATTTCCCATTTTGTGCTCATGACAATCAAATTTACTGTAAAAGCAATTAAATTTATACTTACAAACATAATTTAGGTGATTGTCAAGTCAAACAGTGAACTGAAGAATCTAACACGAAATGTGAAGGTGCTCCCCTACATCCCTCAGGCTGATATTTTAGGTATGTTTACGTATAAAAACTTAGAACTGATAAAATCTGACTATATATATAATATTCAGTCAGGAGGGCCATAAAGTGTCACAACGCTCAAGCCGGACTAATGCGGCACATTGGGCTACTAACTCTTTTTAGATTATTATTACCAGCATCAACGGGAATGGAATCGAACCCCCGATCTCAATATCTTCACTTCGCTTATTGGGAAAGAGTATAATTGAGCCACTGGTGCTAGCATATGAAAAATATTTTTTAATTATAATATATCCGACTTTCCTTATATTTATTGATACTTTTTATCTTTTTAACCATCAATTATATCATAACTTATATAAAAATAATGTATTCGTTTATTACAAAATTTAATAATTTATAACTACATAGACTTCCATTTCACAGCTTGTAAATTATTTATCGCCCCCGCCTACCCCAACCCCTCCAAGAAAACCCCCCATTATATATGAAAAAGATATCCATTAAAAAATCTTGAAATTTAACGTTCACCTAATTTCACCACCGACATCTTAAATTTCATTGAAATATCTTCACTATTCCTTTACGTGTCTTTCAGCTTTTTACTTGTATATAATGTCATTTCTAACGATATCTTTTCGTTCAATTTTCTATATATGTCGTTTGTGCAGCTCATCCGAAAACAATTCTTTTCGTAACACACTGCGGACTACACGGAGTGATGGAAGCTATTCATTTCGGTGTTAAAATGATAGCCATTCCCATCTTCTTTGATCAAGGAAATGTCGCAGCTAGACTTGTAGGTCAAGGAATAGCGATTTCGCTTCAGAAAACTGCTACGGAATCTGATGTATTTGATGCCATAACAAAAGTTATCAGCGATAAGCGGTAAGAAACAAAAGAGTGTGTGTGTGTTTGTGTGTGTTCAATGCACAAATACAATTTAGATATATTTTAAGCTTAGAATACTTTTCCATGTATGTGCTATGTGTATTTGCCAAGATTATATATACTGTATATATATGTATATATGCATATAACTGCAATGACCGCGCAGTATATAAATGAATAGAAACGACTTATGTCGTTTCTATTCATTTATATACTGCGCGGTCATTGCAGTTATATGCGCATATTCACGATTTGCGAGGGTGCCCTCTCAGGGCATTGGTTTCTGCCCTATGTGGGAGAATTTCGATTTGTAATTGAGTGAGGCCCGTAGCATAATGGTAGAGCGTCCAACTGGCAATTGTGAAGGCCCTGGGTTCGATTCCCGGGCGGTTCGCCTCATTTTTCATTATTCGTTATCTCTCCTACTCGTGTGCAGAAACGTTCCTTAATACTTATGTCGTTTCTATTCATATGTATATAATATATATAATAAGTGCTAACTATATATGCATAACTATATATATATATATATTGCGCTACGTCGTGGCCAATATCGTAATACCGCTTCCCGGAGATCAGCGAAGTTAAGCGACATCTGGGTAGTAGTTGGATGGGAGACCGTCCTCCGCGCCCAGATTATGTAGCGACCCGTGGTTCGGATCCCACGTAAAGCTGTAGGTCCCCTCCGTCATATGACCTTAGATGTTGCGAAGGAGGTTAAACAACCCCAATTAAAAATATATATATATACTGTATATATATATACAGGGTGGGCGGAAAGTAGCTCCCTATTTTGGATTGGTAAAAAAATACGTATATTATCTATTTATTTCAGAAGAAATAATATGAAAAGGTAGGCATACATGGTAGGTTTTCTATAAAATTCAATGTGGGCTCCAACTCTTTCCACCAGCTTCTGGAGCCGCCCAGGAATGGCGTCCACTGACTTTAGCAGGAACTCCGGCGGATGGAGGACATGACTTCCCGAATTCGGTCCTCCAGTTCTTCCAATGTCCTCGGTTTGGTGCGGTAGACTTCTTCCTTTACCCACCCCCAAAGAAAGAAGTCGCACGGTGTCAAGTCGGGGCTCCTGGCTGGCCATTGATGTGGACCACGACGACCCATCCAACGCCCAGGGAAGTGGGCATCCAGCCACTCACGGACAACAAGAGCGAAGTGCGGAGGGGCGCCATCTTGCATAAATATCAGATCGTCGATGTTCTCCCATGTGCTGACAACCGGCCAGACCTCGTTTCGCAACATAGCAAGGTACCGCTCAGCATTCATGGTGTTGCGCAGAAGGAACGGGCCCACAACCTGATCTGAGGTCATACCACACCACACCGTTACACTGAACCGATTCTGCCGTTTTTCAGCGGTAACCGTGCGACTTCTTTCTTTAGGGGTGGGTAAAGGAAGAAGTCTACCGCACCAAACCGAGGACATTGGAAGAACTGGAGGACCGAATTCGGGAAGTCATGTCCTCCATCCCGCCGGAGTTCCTGCTAAAGTCAGTGGACGCCATTCCTGGGCGGCTCCAGAAGCTGGTGGAAAGAGTTGGAGCCCACATTGAATTTTAGAGAAAACCTACCATGTATGCCTACCTTTTCATATTATTTCTTCTGAAATAAATGGATAATATACGTATTTTTTTACCAATCCAAAATAGGGAGCTACTTTCCGCCCACCCTGTACATATATATATATGAAAATTATTTCACGAAAGTAACACGTGAAAAATATTTATGATGAACAAAACCACGAAGGAAAGGAAACACAGAATGGTGCTCAAGCGCTTTCGTCTAATGACATCCTCAGGAACACTGAAGTAAATAAAGAGTGCGAGACTATATATAGGTTACAAAAAAAAATATATATAATAAATATAGAAATAAAAATTGTGGGGGGAGCATACAAATTTGTAAGGAAAAATACCAATTTTAGCACTTTGCCCTTCTTGTCTAAATCTGTTCTAAACGAAATCAACACAAGATCAAATGGATTGTTTACAACCAATTTTATAGATAATGCCTGAATGATATATAGGTCACAAAAAAAAATATAAAAATAAATTCAAAAATAAAAATTGTAAGAGGAGCATACAAATTTATAAGGGAAAACCACCAAAGTTTTAGCACTCTGCCCTTCTTGTCTAAATCCGTTCTGAACGAATTCAAAACAACAGGATCAAGTTGAAAAAAACCTTGGTTCATGTTAAAGTTATTTGTAAGTTAGATAATAGCAGACTCAAGAATATTTCTATTAACAATGTTGCTAGAGTGAAACAAAACTGAATCATTATTCCAATCAATACGAACCTTCTATCGTGTGAATAATAACACTCGCACTTTGTCAAAGAATATTTTAGTACTTCCATTTTTCCCTGGCTTTTTAGGCATTGCTAATGTACTTAAACTTTTTGATATTAATGTAGTATTTTCATATAACAATATTGTGATAAATATCAGTAAAAAATAGCCCTACCAATAATTCAGGCATTATATATAAAATTGGTTGTAAACAATGTGATTCCTTTTACACTGGTCAGACGGGAAAGGATTTGCACACGCGTGTAAAGCAGTATCAATATTCCGTTAGAACGGGACAGTCGTCCAGTGCCATTTTTGTTCATTTGTCAGAGTTATCCCACTGTATTGATTGGAATAATGCTTCAGTTTTGTTTCACTCTAGCAAAATTGTCAATAGAAATATTCTTGAGTTTGCTATTATCCAACTTACAAATAACTTTAACATGAGCCAAGGTCTTTTTCAACTTGATCCTGTTGTTTTGAATTCGTTCAGAACGGATTTAGACAAGAAGGTCAGAGTGCTAAAACTTTGGTAGTTTTCCCTTATAAATTTGTATGCTCCTCTTACAATTTTTATTTTTCTATTTATTTTTCTATTTTTTTACGATTTAGACAAGAAGGGCAGAGTGCTAAAATTGGTAGTTTTCCCTTATAAATTTGTATGCTCCTCCCACAATTTTTAGATCTATATTTATTATATATATATATATATTTTTTTTTGTAACCTCTATATAGTCTCGCACTCTTTATTTACTTCAGTGTTCCTGAGGATGTCATTAGACGAAAGCGCTTGAGCACCATTCTGTGTTTCCTTTCCTTCGTGGTTTTATTCATCATATATATATATATATGATGCAAACCCACAAGGAGAAAGAAAAATTATTCCAAGGCCTTCCGTGTATTCAGAAGTACACTTCGTCAGGGAATGAAGGGAGAAGGCGAGATGACAAAAATATATACAACGGGACAGAAAAGAAAAAGCTTAGCACATGATTAACAAGAGTTGATTAGAGGCAAAAGGTATTTTAACAGGATATTGTCAATTTTATACATTCCCGCACTGTTACTAAAATTATTTTTAAAATGGATAAATGCACATTCTAGAATATTCCTTTCAATTATATCTCTGTTTTTAACGAGCGCTTTAGAACTGTCCCACTTTATACTATGATTACATCTATACATATGGTTAAACAATGTATTACAATTATTTGCTGTTCTGCACGCATATTTATGCTGTTTTACCCTAATATCTAACGTTTTACCTGTTTGGCCTATATATACTGAGTCACATGGTGTACATCCGATCGAATACACATAACCAACCACATTATCCGGGCTATTCTTTATTAGGCGTGATTTAACAGTATTATTGTACTTAAAGACTACATTGATACCAATTGCTTTAAGTAAAGTCGGAAGATATTGAAAATTTACATGGTAAGGTAGGCTTAGGATATTTTTACCTCAAATTCCCTTACAGTTACACTGTTATAATACCTATTCTTGGCTTTCCTAAGGCAGTTATCTAAAAATGAAATAGGATAACATAATTTAGTACCAATATTCATGATATTGCATAACTCGGAATCTAAAAATTCAGGACTGACAACTCTCAATCCTCTAAGAAACATAGCAGAGAAAATAAAAGATTTAATCGAGGGATGATGGTCAGAATAAAAATGCACATAAGTTATTATTAGTAGGCTTGCGATAGACTTCAAATTTGAACTGATTAAAGCATCTCCAAATTTTTAGATCCAGAAAAGATAAGCTTCCACCATTTTCTTTTTCAACTGTGAACTTAATAGATGGGACTAAATTGTTGAGCCTACCAAGAAATAAGTCAACATCCAAATTATTAGGCCAAAGGCATAAAATATCATCTATATACCTGTACCAAACAAGGCTAAGATTAACAATAGTAAGCAAAATTCTGCTTTCAAAAAATTCCATATATATGTTAGTTAATACCGGTGAGAGGGGATTTCCCATCGCCAATCTAAACGACATAGCATAAAACTTATTTTCAAGCTGAAATTTACAATCTTTGACGCAAAGCTTAATTAACTCAATAAGAGTGTTGTGTTGAACAGGGAAAGAGTATTCAGAGATCTTATCTTTTAAAAAATCAAGTAGGTCATCAACAGGAACTTTTGTGAATAATGAGCCTACATGAAAACTTACCAGTTTGGAATTAGGGTCATTAGGAAACTTCAGTTTGTCAATAAGATCCATGCTATTTACAATATGTGATCTTGGAAACAGAGCCAACTAACGGCGTTAATAAACTAACTAACCATTTAGATAGCTTCTCATGGAATTATTAACTTTGTGCGTTGTTACTAAACCGTACAAATATGGTAGTGACAGATTGATACTAAGCAACTGCTTGGAAAGCCCATTATAGTTATTTTTTAATATTTCTCTTAATTTTCTGTTGCACGTTTTATTATCATCCTCCAGTGGGTCTCTGTTTAGAGGTTTGTACTTATCGCAGGCACTCAATAAAGTATTCATCTTTTCACTGGAGGATGTCAATTTTTGGTATGAACCAGTTTTGGCAACATGATTAAATAAGAAGCTTGATTGACAATGCCATCAAAAAAGTATGGGCCAACCACATAGCGAACATTTAATGCTGCCGACATCATGACATGAAGCTGGTTGTGTTCAATTTTTTCAACGTAATGAGGATTTTCTTTCGACCAAATAAAGATGTTTCGTGTCCAGCTACTACGATAAATAGCGTATTCATCGCTGAAAAAATCTTTCTTCGGGAAAGACTTGTTGCGAAGATGACGAGCATTTCTTTGCAATATGTTTTCCTGTTATCCCTGTCATGATCAGTCAGTTCATTGACAAAATTAAGACGCCACGGCCTAACTTTCAAGTCTTTTTTCATATGGTCTCCCATCGTTAATCTTGGGATGCTAAGCTCTGAAGATCTTTTCCTTGTTGTTTTCAAGGGTGAACGATTTATCGCTTCTTCAACTGCAGCACATGTTTCTTGTTAGGTTAGTGTTCTACCAGAATGGGGGTAAATCTTTAATACTACCAGTGAATTTTTGGTAAGTCTTTCACTAAACTTATTTTTTATGGTAGTTATCGTATCACCTGTATTTCGACGTTCACGCACCCATGTGCTTGTTATAATGAAGGCTGCCGTTTTGCATTGGTGGGCAAAAGGCAATCGATTAAAATTAAAAATTACTGATGTCTGAAAAGTAACTAAAAGTATAAAGTAGAAATTACTTCTGGATTAATTACTCTTATAATATAATTAATCCAGAGAAGTACTCGTAATTTCTACTTTATACTTTTATTTACTTTTCAGACATGTCATTTTTATTTTTAATCGATTACTTTTTGCCCACCACTGCTGACTGCTAGGGATGAGCGTAATCGATTACTTCGATTACTTCGAGTATGCTTTTTATGAACATTTGGAATGTAACTAATTTCCATTTTTAAGAGAGGCAACACTGTTGCACTGCTCAGCAACTGCTATTTTTGTTCCATCATCTAGGAGTAATCGGTTGCCAATCGATTATGACGAAAGTAATCGATTAGTGGGGAATTTTTAAAGTAATCGAAGTAATCGATTACGCCCCTCCCTAACGTTTTGAGGAATTTCGTCTACTAGTGCAGAAAACAATTGCGCATCATCGACGGACATGAAACTGGCGGACCTCATTCCACGTCAATGAGGAATAATTCCTCACTTTTTAAATATGACAATTTTAATATGAAAAAGGTAATAGATATTAACAGAAATCATATATAAGGTGTTTTTATTCAATTCCTTCTTTTTACAGAATAACTTAAATCAAATTAGTTATACCTATACCACATTTTCTAAAAACTACAATACCCAGAGAAAACGTGCCGAATTGTGACGTCATATACGTATGCGGAATAGCGGCAGCCTTAGTTATAATACGTTCTTCAATGCTCTATGAACTTTGATCTGTTATTATTAAACCATGCAAAGAGAAAAATCTTGTATGGTAAGGGGTATAGGGACCCTGCAAAGAAAGAAAACATATCCTATGGGTATAGGAACTTCTTGCCTAGGCTATATATATATATATATATCAGTGGCGGATGGTGACTGTTTAAATTGGGTGTGCGGAATATCATGTGGAGTAAAATTAATAACTGAAATTCATGTTAACTTAGTTATTAATACATCTTAATAGTAATATGGTAAGCATACGCAAACCACCTTCTCAATATTACACTAAACACTTGGAGAATTTAGGTGAACTGTAAAAAATCTAACACCAATTTCCTACGGGCTCCTTCAAGCATCGAACTTATTTACACATAAACTCAAGTCTTCTTTTTGGAGAAAAATAGTGAGCAATAACGTCCTCATATAAGGAACTTCTTTGCATCACATGTATAAGCAGTGTAATATGTTAAGCATATGAACATAAGTAATCCACACTCTTAAGAATAAACAAATAGGTGAACCTTAACTTCAAAAGTAAAAACATAAAACTAACACCAATTTCCTACAGCATCCTTTCAACCGACTTTATTTATACATAAACTCGTCTTCTTTTCTGAGAAGAAAAGTGAGCAATAACGTCATCATAGAAGGAACTTCTTTGCTTCAAGTCTATTAGCAGCCCTTTTTCTTTCGAAAGCAAACTAAGACCACATAACCTTTCCTGCCCTTGTATCACCCGGTAGCATGTGTTTATGCGTTTTAGGGCCGAGAAAGAACGTTCTACTGAAGCAGTGTTGCTTGGAATTGTTGAGATCAATTCTGCTAGTTTATAGACTTCTTTGAATCCGCAGCTGAGTTGATTCACTGTCATTCATGAACATGTTTGCCCGAGAACTCTGAACTTGAATAGAGTACCATGAGTTCATTCTTGAGACGCACATACTCAAACAGTGTTCCATAAAAGTCTCTTACTTTGTTCAGTAGGTTGTCTGGGAAGCTTACCTTGTACTCTTCATATTTTTCAGGCGCAAGAAGGTGAAAAAACTCTAATTTAGAGAGAGAGAGGAGAATATCTAGTGTGAATCTGATCAATGATGCTATTCATGATCTTGCAAAACAACTGGTGATAAGCATCTTTTCCGTCATTTTCTATCTCTCGTCTGCATTTTTTAGGCTGTGGATCATGGAACTCATCTTTTTCAGACACAACCGAAAGCCATAGCTTTTCAAAACTGTGATCCTTATCATATTTCATTTGTTGTGTAACGTCACTTATTTTCTTACTACAGTACAGCACATCAAATGTTTCACTCTGTAATATATATTGTACAAAACATCAGTATACCCAAACACTTTTGAAAAAATCTCAAGGAACAATATTGTTTGAAAATCTTCTAAGAATGACAAGAATCCCCGTGCTTTTACTACTGCATCCGTGTCCCAATCTGCAGAATTTTCGATTAGATCCTTGAAGAAATCAGTAAGACTGCCTCTGTAACTTTTTACAGTATTTACTAAACGAGATGTAAAGTTCCATCTCGTTGGAGCAACAGAGGGCAATCTTCTGGAAACAAATTCATTTAAAGAATGTACTCTTTTAGAAGACTTGGAAAAATAAGCAGCTGCTCCACTCAGAATTTGGAAAAAGTGTTTGCACTGTTTGATACTGGAAAGGCTTTGCTGTAAAACTAGATTCAGCACACGAGCATAGTAATGCGTAAAAATGGCAAAAGGATAAGCTTCAATGGCTTTTTTCTGCAAGCCATTTACATGTCCACTCATTACACATGCTCCGTCATAAGTCTGTCCAACTAACTTGCTTTCGATCTGATATTCCCCACCTATGTTCACTACATGCTTAAACAGGCCACCAGAGGTTCTGTCGCTACTAAATCAGTAAATCCAATGAATCTTTATATACTTTACCTTCATGAACAAAACGCAAAACTGTTGAGAGCTGTGATTTTGACGTAACATCTGAGGTTTCATCAAGCATTATAGAAAGAAATCTTGCTGAATCAATTTCCTTTTTATACTGTCTTTCATTACAGAGGCTATAGCTTTGATTATGTTATTTTGCACGGTAGGAGAAGTTCCCTGAAACACAGTGGGTGTATTTAAATGATTATCTAGAAGAGAATCATACTCCCGAAGCAATTCTACAATTTCTATGTAATTTCCTCTGTTCACTGAAGTTGAAGCCTCATCATGACCTCGCAGAGGAAGTTCTTGCTTAGCAAGATAGCATATTGCATCAATAAGCCGTTTTAGAATTTATTTGTTCTTCTTTACTTGTTCATTGTGTCTGCTTACCTTATGTACCTTTTGCTTATCAATTAATGTGTCAATTCTTTGCTTGCCAAACATTTTATGGCTAAGAAAAGACTGAACATGGCCTTGTGATCTCTCATGCTTCTGCTGAGCAGCAGACAGATGATTGAGATCAGAATATCCCTGTTTACTCCAGATATTATTCTCTTTTGAGAACAATAAACATGGCCAACAGAAAAGTTTAGAACGCTCTTCACAACCAGTCAGCCACGCAACAGATTTATATTGAGAAACTGAAAAATGCCTTGTATATCCAGACATTTTATCTTTGTGTTGAATAATCAAGTTTGGAGAGTGCTGGACATGGCCTTCCTTCCTCTAACACTTTCAACTTGTCCTCATAACTAAGTGTTGCAAAAGGAGTGTTTAATATACTTTGTACAGTGTTTGGCATGGTCATGGAAGGGACAAAAAAGTAATATGTCAGTAGTGGATAGAAAGACTTTCGTCCATGAGCATTAGGGTGTGACAGTTGCCCCAACTTTGTCCTACAATGCTGTTCAAAATTTTGGTGTTGCATATTGACATAAAAAATACCCACGTGCAATATTTTGAAGATTCATGCATATTCGAGTGAGCACCAGCAATTTGAAAAATAGCGATTTTGCTTATACGGCATACGCGCCTATATATGAGATTACACAACCATCATAAGGGATATTAACACAAATCATTTGCCTGTCTTAATTAAAAGCTGTTATCACTAACACAAAAAAGTTAATCATTCTTATTCTCTCATGGTACATTAAGGGTTTTATCATATATTCACAAGGTATTATTTCTCTAGAGCAAGAAACCATGATTTCTGTTCGGAAACAGATGATCGTTTGCGCTGATTAGGAACGCGGAGTCTGTCATTTTCAACTACTTGAAGGACTTCTTGAAAGCGCTCCTCATCCCTGGCAACATTAAGAAAGTTATGGCAAAGTTTTACACCACACTCTGCAGCCTCATTGACGACCTGAAGCTTGTCCACAACCCGTTTCATGTTCAGGTAGTCGTCATGATCCGCCCATTCACTGGCTGGACTGTGGAGAAACTGATAGGGCATGCCTAAAATGGTGAAGAACCGGCTTGAGTCAGGCCCAATTAGGTCCACCAGGGCAGTGCCACTTTCTGGGACAGGGGGAAGATATGGCTTTCCATAGCCCCCATGATTGAGCCCCACTCTCTTAGTAACTTCAGTGCCTTCATGGCAAAGAAGGGCCTTCCTCATCTCCTCTTTTGTCCTTTCTTGTACTTGGGACGAGAACAAAGCCAGTGGGGCCAACTCCTCAGTTAGGTACCAAGTGTGTCTACCGAGTGCCACACGTGCTTTGTCAACTATTGTGGCGTCATATGGGGCAAATTCAGCCAAGGTTTCGACCAAATTCAAGTCATTCAGTGGCGCACTTGCTGGAATGAGGCAAACAATCCACTATGGGACATAAACAGCGACTGTGAACACAGCAAACTGTTCTAACTTGCTGATTTGACTTTTAGTCACAACCTCGGCTTTGGGAAACTGCTCTTTGATCTGGCCTGACAAAAGAACAATCTTGAGGGTATAGAGCAGTTTAGCCATCCACCTTGCTTTGTGAAGTGCGCCGGGGTAGACCATTGTGAAGTTCACTGGCTCGGATCCTTTAGTTACAAGCAGCAGACAAAGCTCTACCAGCTCCTTGTAGTCGCCACGTGTAAATGGTTGGGCTAGAGATTCACGGAAGAAGTCAGCCATCTCCTGCTGGCGCTCCTCAAACACTCCAGGCATTGCGGGGTAGTAGTATTTCTTTTTTTCATTGTACGCCAGTTGAGAGAAATGGTTCTTGAACCTAGAAATGCAATTATTGGGATTATTGTATTTCGTACTAATCTATAATATTGTTTTAGGGGTATTAAGATTGATATAATCGATCATTTGCTTGGTGTTAGTATATCTTATAAGTCTAATAAAAGAAATTCCACTAAATTTGTTCATTAGATAATAATATTCCTTGTTATTTTGTAAAGCTTATGACTCACCTCTGGAAAATCATTATGTTTGGACTTGAAGAGCCCTCCACTTTCAAGCAATCCCAGCAAACACCTAGGATGACTTCGCCCACATGCCTGCGACAGGCGCACCAGAATACGGCACGCTCTAATTCCTTTTGGAGGGAGACGCAAGCAGCTGTTTTTTGTCCTGAAAAAAAATGTAATTGTAGTTTAAGGCCACCATTTCAGGCACGTGCTTTTTGCAGATTTCTGTTAAATCATTCACTGTATTTTGGTATTAATGTCGTGATAAATTCACGCTGATGTTTGAAATAGGTTTACCTGTATTGGATGAAGTTGTGTCGAAAACCATACCAACGACATTCTGTTCACACTCCCAATCGACCAGAAGTTGTTTGGTGCTGTTAATATCAAGTCTCCTTGAACCAGGCCAGCTTTTTGAGTCAAATGCGGAAGAGGTGGGACTCCAAGAAGCTTTGTGCCATTGACACCAAACACAAGAATGGCAGGCGGTCATCAGTGCCTTTGGAATCCAGCGTGTCCATAAGTTTACCATCCAGTGCACCAGTACTTTGTCTGATGGTTGCCATTCATCCATGATTTTTAAACTTATTTCTGACACGATGGAAGCTCGGTATCGGTGGGCCGTCCTTGCATTTAAACTCAGCTTTGATGTATCTCCACCACATACAGATACAAGGGAGTACACAATTGCACTCAGCTGGGTCGGCGAGATGTTGTTTCGAACACTGCATGAAACAAGTTCTGCCGACTTCAGAATATCATGGGGCACAAAAATTGAAACTCCCTCTTTCACTGTTCTCCGATGTTTTCTCTTTGATTCAGCAGTGCTGGCCTCATCAATGTCATCGTCCTCATCAGAGCTAATAGGTGAATCAATATCAGCCTGTACATTCTCAGCATGATCACATTGCTCTCTCTCTTGTCGCTTCTCTTCTCGCATCTGCCTTTTCTGTCGCTTCTGAACCTTTTCTGAGAGTACTTTGTTTACCCCAGAGTAGGTAGCTACTCTGTCACTTAGCATGCTTTTCATAAAGAGTATGTCAGTATCGATGGCATCTTGTTCGGCCTGAGTTTTCCCCTTTTTCGCAGCCGCCATGTCTTTCAACACTGTGTTCTTATAAAATTTCATCGTCAGGCTCAATTCTGATTTAAACTTCATAATTCCAGGATCATCAGCCCGTCTTCTATCCTCATTCTTTTTCATAAGCATCATGTAGTCTTTGTCATAGTAAGTTTTAATCACACGGCCAATATTGTTCCTGCCTGCAATGGTCGGGACATTAGCCTTCTGGTAATGCAAAAGCACATTGTCAATGGTGGCAGATAAAGCCTGGTCCCAATGCATATCCCGAAGGTTTGCTAACAGACATAGTAAGACCTGTCTATTAGTTGGCAGTTTGCAGCCCTTTATTTCCTTTTCTTCTTCTCGGGGTACGGTGCCCAATAACATTTTGACATACTCATCATCTTGCCGTGTATCCATGATTTAATTCTCTATTCACAACATCAAATCACTGTCAAGGGAAAAGAAAAGAGCATCATTAAAATTAAATGCAATAAAATAATACGTGGAAAATTTGTGGGTCAGCGTTTCAGACCCGGAAATGAAAATCTGATAAAATGTGCTATTTTCACACTTATTTATGAAGTTCATAAGCTGAAATAGCAATACTTGCTGGTACGACGGTGCTAGCTCAAACATGCACCGATCTCCAAGAAAATTTACAGGGGTGTTTCCTAGATAAATACACAACACTAAAACTTTGAACAGCATTGTAGGACCATTTTTTGATTTTTGGAGGGCAACGGTCACACCCTAATGAGCATTGACAGTCACTGACTCGCTCGCTAAGAAGCCGTCTGACGCGGGCCATGGCAACATAGGCCCCGCCCACTTTACTATATATGGAGGGTGTTCTGTCCACAGACCGCACACTCTCAGCCCTGATCCCTCGCTCTCTCCCTTTTCCATTTGATTTGGCATGGTGTAAACATAACTTTATATTCCCATAGTAGGGGAGAAGAATGTATATATATATATATATATATCGCCGCACCGCAATACTGAAATTTCGCACCTCAAACAAGCTTTAGGGACGCTTCTATCTCTCAGTACCAAAATTTTACCGAATGGTTGTGAAGACAATCCGAACAACTGAATTGAAGTAGCTCATTTCTCATCTCGACTAAAGTTGAGAGAGGGAGACAAAGGGTTAATTAAATATTAATTTACAGAAAATCTATTGGGTGTGCGGCGCACACCTAGCACACCCTGAATATACGCCCCTGATATATATATATATATCAGGGATGGGGAACTGAATCGAACTGGAGTCGATAAACTGATAAAACCGATATTATTTTATGAACTGAAATCGAAAAAACTCGAACTGAAATTGAAAAACAACCAAAAACTGAAATCTGAATTCGAATAGATTAAAAATAAGAGTTTTGCGTTTCAGTTTTGAGGAGCATTTGGATTGCAAAAAAATATAAATAACGTGAATTATTTTCCATTTTTTGCGACTTAACATTTGTATGGCTTTAAAATATTCATTTATCCTTTAATTCGATGTAGAAAATAACGCGGCTGAAAGTACTACAGACAATGGTTTTAAAAATGAAAGAAAAAGAATTAGGGAGGAAAATTTTTATCCCATATCAAAATACTTTTCAGTAATGACTGCTCCTTTCGTTGACCTAAGTTTAATCACTTGGTAAGGACGCCTTCAGTTTTTTCTGCCAACTAAATTTTTCAGTTCGATAATATCTACACTATTTATATCTACAGAAGTGAGTTAATCCGTGGGAATGACCAAACTTCAACTCAAATGTTAATCCTTTGGAATGTTACGCTAATCTCCTTGGTATTTCTCCAAATGTTTATCCTTTGGAATGTTCCTCTAATCTCCTTGTGTTTCCTCTCCTTTGCTGAAATCCTTGAGAATGACCAAATTTCAATTCAAATGTTAATCCTTTGGATTAAAAAAAACGGGAATAGAAATTTAAATTGAATCGAACCGAAAAATATAAAACTTGAATTGAAAAATAAACTCAAATCGAAACAAAAATTAAAAACTGAAATCGAAACTAAAATCAATATTTTTGCAAACTTAAACTGAAATCGAAAACTGGACTTAAAAATTTATCCCATCCCTGATATATATATATATATATATATATATATATATATATATATATATATATATTATATATATATACAAGAAAATGAAAATCATTGTAGAATGATGACTCATTCCAAACCAGACGTTTGGTCCCTTGACAATAGCTAGTAGTTCTCCCTTACATGAATGCATTTGAATGAGGAGACCGCAATTTTTTTTTTAACAATTATACCGTTCTCGAGTGGGATTTATTTTCTTTTTCTTTTTGTTTTTTCCCTTCTACTCCAGATGGAGAGAGTTTTTTACTTCCGGGGTTAAACCTTAACCCTAAGGAATTTTTAGGTACAGCCTAGTACTAGACGTAAGATAGAGGTGCTGTATCGTAATATCTCCCCTACAACTTCTCTAGATGTCATACTTATGGGCAGTTGGTTCAGGAACTCTACTGTGGATTTCTTTACTCCCCCTGTTGCCCCCACTACTATTGGGATGATCTCAGGTTCCACATTCCACATTCTCCTTATTTCGTGTTTGAGTCTCTAGTAGTTTAAGACCTTTTCCCTTTCAAAGTTCGTCACATTCCAGTCTGCTGGGACTCCTACTTCCACCAAGAGGCACTTGTTTCCCTCCTTCTCTCTCACAACTATGTCTGGTCTGCATCCTGATACCCTGATGTCAGTTGGTATCTCGTGATCATATAGGAACAGCACTTTGTCATTGTCTTCTATTCCTTGTGGAATATGTTCCCAGTGTTTTTCTGTTTCTAGCCTTATTTCATATTTCTTACACAGCTTGAAGTGGATTAGCTTGCAGACTGCATTGTGTCTGTCTGTGTAGTTTCCTCTGTGCAGGAGTATTTCACACCCCGATAGTATGTGATTCAGTCTCTGGGCTCTTTGAGCACAATCAGCACATCCCACTTTCATTTCTGCCCTCAATATTCCTTTTGAACCAGTTTGTCCGTAGTGCCTGGTCTTGTGCTGCCATCACCAGCCGTTCATCTTCTCGTCTCAGTGCCCCTCTTACCAGGAACTCCGCAGTTTTATCCCTCTCTATGTATGCTCTGTTCAGCACGACCTCTTTGTATACTTTGCTGAACTTGTGCTCTTCCCAGTTCTTCTCCTTTATGTACTGTGCTAATCCTATTGTTGTGGCTTTGTGCACTTGGTCAATTAGCGCAAGCCCTAATCCACCGACCCTCCTTGGCAGGTATAGCCTTGGTGTGCATTGTTTTTTATATATGACCTTATGCGCATGGAGCAATTTTCTGGTGATCGTATCCAGTTTGTTGATTTCTTTCTGGGTCCAGTTGATTATGCCAAAACTGTATGACAGTATAGGTACCGCCAGTAAGTTTATGGATAGGCTCTTATTTTTACTGTTTAGGTGAGATTTTAGGATTAGCTTTATCCTTTTTGAATATTCTTTTCGCAGTCTTTCCTTCATGATGTCATTTTCCATCTTTTCAGATTCCTCCATTCCCAGATATTTATATAATAATGTTATAATGTTTCAGACCAACAAAGACCCTAGGATCCACTCATGGCTGGTCTACCTAACTGTGTTCGTAATTGTGTATTGTGTATGTCCTCCGTGGTGGCGGAGGGGACCTACAATTTTACGTGGGTTCCGAACCACAAGAACATAAGAAATTTATGTAACAACTGCCTGTACATTCGCAACTACCAATTTTTGCAAAACTAAATAATTATTAATTAAAAACTAATTAATTATCAATTTAAAACTAAAGATAGAATCTCTGGATCCAGAGGATCAAGTCATAATAGACTACTATCCACAAATATGTTACACTATACAGGGTGGGCCGAAAGTCTGGATCCATAGGAAAATATTTATTTTAATACATAAATTACAACAAATGGTAAATACTTAAAATGAATATCAACTTTAACTCGTAAATGCGTATCCGTGATACTGTACAGTGGTTCGTACTCCAGTATAAACAACAAATTATAACAAATGCTCAAATTGGCGGCCTCTGACATCGAGACACTTAGGGATGGAATTTATGATTTTTAATAATTCTTCGAATTGACGTTCTCGAGATGCGTGTTTCATTTGATAATCTTCTTGTTGACTTTACTGGACTATTCGTTAAAGTTTCACATACCATTGCAGAGGTATTTTCATCAGTTGCAGTTTTTGGACGACCAGAACGCCGTCGATCATGTACACTTCCTGTTTCTTTGAAACGTTTAAACAACTTGCCAACAGTCGCATGTGTTACTGGATGCTTATCAGGATGATTTCTATTGAATTCGGTAGCAACTTCTCTGTGTGTAGCCCTGTCTTGCGTACATGAGCACAAGTTCTACCCGGTCTTCTGTTGTTAGATTCGAAACCATTTCTGGGCTGAAATAAAAAAAGTATTTGAGTATTTATACTGGAGTACGAACTACTGTACAGTATCACGGATACGCATTTACGAGTTAAATTTGATATTCAATTTAAGTATTTACCATTTGTTGTAATTTATGTATTAAAATAAATATTTTCCTATGGATCCAGACTTTCGGCCCACCCTGTATATCTATTTATAACCGACATGCAAATATATCAGATCCAAAGAATCCAGTCATTTTCATTACGGTATCCATCAATACTAGTACCTTGCCCAACGAAAAATAAGTCACGGTCCATATCGATTGCGGACCAAGTCAAAATTTACAACCAATATACATACTTAGGAGGAAAAGTGTAGGTGTGGCTGTAAAGACTGTACAGTAATGTAGAAATGTGTGTGCACCCATTTTGGGTCACCCATTTCAAGGTGTTTGTGGGGCAAATGAAGATCATGAGTTTTTCAATACCTCACAGTACTATGGGGGGCACCGCTCGGTAGAGGAATCTCTTTAGATGGGGTGTGTAAGGACAGTGTGATAATCAAGAGAGGAGTCTACCAGGGTGATTCAATATCCCCTCTTTTGTTTGTACTGGCCTCTTGCTCTAGTTCTTCTATCACGATATTGTCCACCCTGATGTTTCCTGATTCACACCTTTTGCCTTTCTTTAGTGTGACAGTGGCACATTTCTCAAGACCAAACTACATCTGGATGTCATCTGAGAACTTTTTGACCTCTCTGATCTCTTCTGTTAGTTCACTTTTGTTTGGGACATATAGTTTTAGGTCATCCATGTAAAATAAGTGAGATATTTTCGGGCTGTTCTTTTCCCTTGGTCTCATTACGTAGCTTTGTTTATGTTATTTAGTAGTTGGCTGAGTGGGTTTAGCGCCAGTAGAAACAAAAGAGGGGATATTGAATCACCCTGCTAGACTCCTCTCTTGATTCTCACACTGTTCACCTCTAAAGTTCCCTTACTTCTTACTATGATGGAGAGTTAGGTTTATTTTCCATCGTGTCATAGCTGTTTGTAAGAAGATCCTGATGGTAGGGTGGATCTTGTACAGTCTTAATACTTCCTTCACCCAGGAGTTGGGTACACTGTTATACGCCTTTTTGTAGTCAATCCATGCCATACTTCGGTTTCTGTTTCTTTCTGCTGTTCTCCAATATAGCCCTGTTGATTAACAGCTGGTCTTTTGTCCCATACGTTTTTCTGCTGCATCCTTTTTGTTCTGGGCTTATGATGTTATTTTCTTCTGCATGGCTGTAGATCCTGTCAACTATGATTCCTGTTAGTATTTTGCAGATTGTTGGCAAGTACGTTATTGGTCTATATTTACTTGGATTCTGAGTTTCATGGGACTTTGGTAGTAATGTTGTTTTTCCTTTTGTCAACCATTCTGGTGCTTCTTCTTCTGCTGTTATTATCTTGTTGAAGCACCTTATTAGTTTTCCATTTAGTGATGTTAGCTTTTTCAACCAGAAGTTCTTAATCATGTCTGGGCCTGGTGCTTTCCAGTTGCTGCTTCTTTTTATTTTCTCCTCGACTTCTTTCACGGTTATTCTGTCCATGTCCATCTCTGAGATGTTTCTCACCTTTTCGCTGTTGTAAATGCTTCCAATCGATTCTGCACCATCATTATGGTTAACTTCGTTCTCGTAGATGTTCTTCCAGAAGTGCTCCACTTGTTCTTTTTCAGGTGGTCTTTCTACGTTTATCTCGGCATTCTTTAACTCTCTAAATAGTTTTGTTGGGTTGTCTTCAAACATCTCATTTTGTTTCTTTTCTCTATCCAAGCGTATGTATCTTGCCAATCTTTTTGCCTTTGCCGACAGGTCTAGCTTTTTCCTGGCAATGCTTTGTCTGATCTTTCTTTCATTGTCCAGTCTTTCTCTTTGGATTAATACATTTACCTTCCTCCTTCCCAGTTCAGATCTTATTTCCCCCCTCATATGGGTAGTTAGGATTGAGATCTCTTTCCTGAGGTTACCTACTCTGCTCTCTAGTCTTTGCTGCCACCTTGGCTTCCTCTCATTTCCATTCTTTCCCTGGATTTGCTCCTGTTTATTCTGCTTGCGTGTTTTTACCCCTGCCATCTCTGTTACGCTGATTGCTGTTGCATAATATAACCTGTTTAATTCTGTGAGGTTGTTCTCTTGTTCGCTATCTCTATATATTTTCTGACCTTATAAGTGTTCCTCAGCTTTGGCAGTGGTCTTCTATGGTTCAGTTCCTGGTGTACATCTTCTTCTCTGTGGATTAGGATCCTCCTTTTCATCTCCTTCTCTTCCTCACTCTCCTCTTCTATCTCTTCCACACTATTATTGCCTGGTCCTGATGTAGAGTCTCCCTCATCATCTGATGGTTCACTTTGGGGAGGGGGAGGGGGTTGCAAGATGTTTGTGTGCCTGTGGTTCATTTCCACTTCCTCCTCCTCCTTTTCCTGCCCTGGGCAGGCATCCTTGTCCACTTCTTTTGTGCTGTCTCTGGGAGGTGTTTCCACTACGGTACCTGGGGCTGTCTCCTTTGTTTTTTCTGTTATTGAGGGTTTCACTTGGCTTTCTGGTGTTTCAGCCAGTTTGCTTTTTTTTGGTTTGTTTCTTCCCTCTACCTACTGTCCCTTTGCTCGTTCTTAGTTCTTCTCGGGTGTCAGCAGTTATTACCAGTTGTTTCTGTACAACCCACATTGCCTTTTCTTTTGCTTTCTGTGCCTCATCATATGTTGGTAGTGTGGCTCTTTGTTTCCTCTCATGGTCAGTTCCTCTTTCTGCGATTGTCTTTAGGATATGTTGTTTTTGCCTGACCACTTTTTTCGGTCTACTGTATGGTCTGTGTACAGCTTCCGGAACCTGTATACCATGTAGTCATTCTCATCGAACTCCTTCCTTTCAATTGCCCATTTTAGGAGTTCGCTCTTGTTCTCTTTTTCTGGGATCATCTGCCCTATACACAGGCTTTCTAACAGGTACAGATTTCTCTCCAGTGTCCATGTCCACTCGCTCATGGTGTTCTCATTTCCCTTTTGGACATATTCTTCTACCTCTCTTTTGATCTTTTTCATTTCATCTTTTGTGATCTCTGATTTCCCTAGTCTGATGTTTGCACTGATGCTGTGGAACCGACAGTCTGGGTTTTCTTCTAGCTTCTCCCTATCTAACACTCCTCTCTTTGTTAGCATTTTTCTGCACCTTTTGCTGGTTCCATTTTTAGGGAACTGCTCACTTGTGGCATAGGTGGTACACCACAGTATTTCTCGTTTTTCCTCCACTGACCATTGTGTCCTGGTACCCTCTGGGGTTGTAGGTGAAGTTAGTCCGTTTCTTTTTGTTGTTGGGTGAGATGGGGGCTTCCTGGGGTAGCCCTGTCATGTCACTTTGTGGAGGTTGCCCTTCATTTTGTGTAACCCGTTTATACTGAGGGGCAGTAGTGTGGACTTGGGCCTTTTTTTCCAGGGTTGGTATTGCACGGAGGGTTAAGACCGTTCCCCTGTTTGCCGATCTCCTGATAACGGTCACATGGTACTCGGCTTTTGACACCTGTGCGACCGGGCGAAGTGGCTCTGGCTGATTCACCATTACCCCTATTCACGCCGTTGGCTTTCCTTCATTGTGTTTCTTTTTCCGCTATCCACGGCCTCTTATTCTTGTATTCGAGGCTTCCCTGCTGATTTCCCAGTAGGGTGCTCCCCACATCCGCAACCCGGGGGACGCGTCTGGAATTTGAAAAAGATTCCCCCGCCCGCCCTAAAAACCATGTACAATACAAGTTACTAATGATTTACTCAAATATTCATGAGGAATTAATTCCTGTTAACTTCCATTTCAGATACGGCGAGAATATGAGACACATATCAGAGATGTACCACTCGTCTTTTGAAAATCCCTTAGAGAGAGCTCTTTGGTTGGTCGAACACGTTATGAGCACAAATGGAGCGAATCATTTGAAAATGACAACAAAAGATTTAAATTTTATGCAATATTTCTGCCTCGATATTATTTTCATTTTAAGCATGTGTTCGGCGGCTATTTTTTATTTGATTTTGAAAATTTTAATACGAACTGGGCAGAAATTTATTAAAAGGAAAGATCATTTGAAACGCAAGAGAAAGTTAAAATGATGTATTCGTATACTATACATATAAAGCTATTTTATGTACAGACATACAATAGTGTTTTATGGAAAGCTTTTAGTAACGAAGATTTTCTTTGGCTTAGTTTTTGAAGAAAAAAGTGAGAATTAGTTATTTGTTTTACTGTTATTAATTATTTTCATGTCCATTACTACCCTGAAATTAATATAAAAACTATTTTACTACAAACTAATTCCTATTAATCGTTTAAATTAGTAAAAATGTAAAAAATACTGTGAAATTTAATGTAAAAATATAACGTATCATGTGATGTAGACTTGTCTATTTTTTTCCAGTTTCATAATAAAAATTATACATAAGCAATTTAAAGATACTAAGTATAAATATGGGAATAAACTGGATTTTGATTACTGTTATAAAGATTAATTTCGCAAAAATATTAAACCGAATTTTAAATATTACTTTTCACTTGTAAATCATCCTTGTACTTCTCTAATGAACTGAATAGTATTATGTATTTCGATTGCAGCGCCTATTTATTATTCAAAAACTAAATATTGATTTTTGGCTATGGTTTATTAATCTGTTAACATCCGGTAACTGAACGATGAATGTGGTGGACAGTATCATCCGCTTGTTATCTACTTGCTGTCTGGACAGTATATTAAGAAAATATTTGAAAAGATCATTAAATCAAAAGAGTTTAAAAGTCTATAAAAATCATAAACTTTTAATATCACTTTTTACATATTTGTCTGTAACTATTTGCGCTTTTAGTAAAGCATTTGGTGCCATACAACATGCTATATCAGTGTTTTCCAATCGGAGTGCCACAAATGCTTCCTAGGGGTGCCACCAAATTTCATAATAACAAAAATAAGTAAATGAAAATTCAAAAGTTATTGAAGAAATGGAAATTTCAAATTAAAGAACATATTCGTGATTTATTACGTCATACTGAAACTGAAACTGTATAGGCTCAATTTGAAGTTACGTGTTTTTTAATAGGGGTAGAAGAGAAGTGAAAATGGGTGTTGAACAGTAGCAGACGAAAATCCTCCTGGATGCCGCGAAAGAAGAACAGATGACATCAGGATGTCTTGAACCAGAAAATAGTGGGAAATACTGTGCTATATATATTTTATGGCAAATTATATTTCTATATGGGTGGAGAAGGATTGTTACTGATTTGTGTCGAAGTTACTTATCGTTATCAATTTGTATCAATTTATATGTTCTTCAAAATTAACTGTTAAGTATAGTGTACATCAAGGTTTAGTACTGGGTCATGACATTTCAGATTAACAAATAGCTAAACATGGTTTCCTATACTATAACAATGGCTAGTTCAAGCCTCCTCTTTGGAAAATGTCTCAATTATTGATTATGCAATTTATCCATTATCATGATGAATATTATATTTTATCCTGAAAATAATATTAAGTCAAATGTGAAATTAACCAATCCAGTTTGAGTGAACTACAAGCGCAGACTGATACGATACCTCAGTGACAGATTGGAACAATGTTGAAACATACACTAAGCTCCAAATTTCAGTGGGAGCACAACGTAATCTTCTTATGGAAACAAATTCTGTACTGGATTCTAAACCTGTGTTTAATATATGGAGCTTAATTTTATATGTAGAATTGTGGAAAAAAGTATATCGAAAAAATAAAATTCGAAAAAGCCCCAAAACTTACTAATTAGTAATTTATTCTTCTCATATTTTCATTTTTCATAAAAAAATAAAAGTTTAAAAATATACTCCCAAATTCCTGCTCAGTAATTTTTGAGACTTCTTTGAAACTTTATTTTTTTCGGCGAATATTTTTCCGTCACTGTACATCACAAAGGTGATGTACAGGTTACAGATGTGAGGTTACCATTTGATTCTACTTTAAAATCATCAATTACATTTAGGACTTGAAAATAGATTTTTAATAAAAGAATATTTAATAAATGAAATAACGTCATTATTTGAAATATGACATTTAAGTGTTGCACAGCACACCCCAAAAAATGATTTAATTTAATCAAAAATATTTATTTGAATTTCCGACTAAGAAAAAGCTGTTTTTAAAATTATGAGTCGCGGTTTCTTAAAACTCAACTAAGTAAATGATGTTCTTCGAAAATAAGCCTAGTTTAGATTAAACGCATATTGAGATTATATTAATCAGTATTATTTCCATATTTTCCAAATGAAGTGAAACCCCAATCCAAGTAAATATAGTTTAATACATGTTTAATCTAATCCAAATTTATTTTGAAGCAACATAATTTTTTTAGTTCATTTTTAACAAGGCCCTGAAAATTTTCAACACAACACTTTATTTGTCTAAAATCCACCCAAATTCATTGTTTAAATTAGTTTTTTAGCGTACTAGTGAATAAAGTAAATAATTTTGTAAGTATGATAGTTTGGAATACCCTTTAGCGTTTCGCCAATGCGGGTTAAAATGCATATTAACCGCTACTAGTTCTAATATAAACCAATATATACATCAGTCTTATCCAACTGGCAGCCCGCCAACCACTTTTATCCGGCCCCGGCGCTCGGTAGAAAAAAAAATTGCTCATGAACTTTTAGAAAAAATGTCTATGATTACACTGCCCAACAAAAAAAAACATTTTTTGCTGCTGATTTAATTCTAAGACCTGTTTCTGGATAATATTGATGTGCTGATTTCAAAAATCACCTTAGATTTTGTCCATCACATCAGGTTTTCGTGCAATGTGCAATGCAATATGCCTATTTTGGGTGATCCATGAAGGGCGCTTATCAAAATTGATGATTTTTGAGACCTGTTAACAGCTGTTTTGCTGTTAAAATTTTATCTGTGGAATACGCAAATCTGTGCATTAAATCTAAAGGTCATGTACAACATATTAAAATCTTGGGTATCTGTGATTTCCCCAGGTGTGAGCGCGACATCATGATCATGGATTCATTTTTTGCTTATTTAAACACTTTTAATCACTTTGTGTGTCAATATTACCATTGTATATTAAAGTTCACTCCCTGCACAATTGTTTACTTTTCCATGCTGATTCTGAGTATGTAAAAACTTATTTTTTGAAAAGAAAAAAAATTGGGCATAACCCTGCCAAAATGCGATATCTCCAAAATATCTGTATTTGATTGCTCGAAAACCTGACGTGATAGGCAAAAACTAAGGTGATTTTTGAAATCAGCACACCAAAGTTACCTAAAAACAGGTGTTAGAATTAAATCAGCAAAATTGGTGTTGGGCAGTGTTATGAATATTGAAATTAGAAATAACATTTAAAATTATATATACAGTAGGCCTACTGTAAATATTTCTAGTTTCGTAAATAAAGCCACTTTTCTTTAAGTACGCTGCCAGATCGTACAGGAGGACGTCATGGGTGAAGCGCCTATTGGCGAACAAGGTTTATTTGTTGAAATTACTGTTGACTTGGGATTTTTATTCTGAAAGTTCGGGTATATGCCCCATGGGAATCCCACAACAAAGGAGTTAAAATTTACATTAACATTAAAGTAGTGTCCCTCCACTTGATATATACCGTATATATTTTTTTTGAGAGGGGGCGGGCAATCCGGCCCTCTCTTACCCGTAAGTTGGGTAACACTGTTATACATGAATCATTAATACTCAAAACAGAAATTTTGATAAATATTTTAAGTTTCAGCTACAGCTGCAAGACAAACTTTTTCCTTGTCTTTCCCAAACTCAAACATTTGCAGTCTCCCAAACCATTCTGATGAATTGACAGCTAACCTAAAATTATTACAACATAAATTCACGTGCATTATATTAACTGAAACCTGGTTAAATGATAATAATAAAATAGTTTTTAACATCCCGTGGTATACAAGCTACAGAGTATGCCCTGTATTTAAGTATGGTAATCCAAACACTCCATCCAATTATCATCCCATTTCTGCATTATTCCCTTTAGTATTTGGAAGGATCGTATAAAATAAACTTACTAAATTTTTGGACCTTTTCCAGTTTGTGTACCGTTTTTCATATAATTTATTTTTGAGAATATTTTTGTTAAAACTAACGAAAATATCACGACTTAACCTAACCAATTATCAAGAGCGTACAGTTGATCTATTAGAAAATAGTAAATACTATTCCAGAAACAAACAATGTTATAATTAATAATAGATCAACTGTACGCCCTTGATAATTGGTTAGGTTAAGTCGTGATATTTTCGTTAGTTTTAACAAAAATATTCTCAAAAATAAATTACATGAAAAACGGTACACAAACTGGAAAAGGTCCAAATTTTTAATCAAATATGATATTTTAACTTAAACACATTTTAGGTTTAGAGGTGGGTATACAACGGAAGATTCCATAAACATGTCATTAGAAAATGTGTATCAGAACTTAAACAACAAAAATCACACTGCCTTGGTCTTCCTCGACTTGTCAAAAGCATTTGATACACTTTCGCATGAAATCTCTTTTAATAAAGTTTACATTTACAGAATAAGAGGAAATATCCTCGATTGATTCAGATCGTATCTGACAAATCTTCACCAATACAACAGATTAAAAGATATTAATTTATCCGACAAGGCGATGCTAACTAGTGGGGTTCCACAAGGATCTATTCTTGGATCATTACAATTTATAATTCATGTAAAAAATTTCCATCCCTCAACCACATTAAATTGCGTACAATATGCAGATGATACCACACTTACTTCTTCCTATCATAAATTAGGCCTTCTGATAAATGAAACGAACAGGTAATTAATTAGAGTATGTCTATAAATGGATGTGTGCTAATGAACAATTATTAAACCTGACAAAGTCATCTTATATGATTATGACCACAAAACCTCTAAATACAAACTATCAAATAAAAATTGGAAATACTACTTTTGCAAGGATGAATGAAGTTAAAGTTCTTGGCATTAATTCAGACGAAAACCTAAATTTTAAAAGTCACGTACAACATATCAAATCCAAAATAGCAAGATTTCAATTCATATTATTGGAACTTTAAAAAGACTTCTTCAAAATGCACTCCTTACTCTGTATTATTCCTTTATCCACTCACATGTATTATATTTCATTACATCATGAGGTATCTCAAAGAAATATATAAAACATCCTTTGGAAGTCGTTCATAAAAAATGTCTGCGAACTCTCTCGAATAATGATAACAGACAAAGTCACACTTCCCATATGTTTAAAAAGCTATTTTGAAACAAAATGACTTATACAAATTCATTGTTGCTGCTAATATGTTCAAAGTTATCAATAAAAATCAACATATATCACCATTCAAAGAGCAATTACCCCATCAAATACAACATCATTATAAAACTAGACTCCCATAGATTTTATACTCAACCCAAACTATAAGGTGAAAAATGCAGAAATGCACTCTCTTTCAAAGGAGCAGATGTATGGAATGCAATTCCCATAAATATCAGACAGGCTTTATCACTGAATGCATTTCACAAATCACTAAAAAAGTACTACATTAGCTCCTACTGATGTATAAATTCACTACTGCCTTATTACTATGGTAATTAAGGTCTCGTTATAATTAACTATCTATTCTAAAATATGCTAATTCATTAAACACTTTAATTTCACGATTTATCCTAAAAATAACTTCCTTAAGCATTACTTATTTTGCACTAATTGCGCCTCGGTGGTGTAGTGGTTAGCATTGCTGACTACGAATCCACCGGCCCCGTGTTCGAAACCCGGTTATGGCAGGCGGCGCGCAGCAAAACCCAGCTGTTCATCCTTTCACACAACAAAAAATTGGTTGGTAGATAAATGGGAAGTCGTGTGATCGAGTCCTGGCGAAGACTTACTTTGTAATCTCTGGCCGCCCGTGGTGGGACGTAGTTTGGATTCCACATTAAACTGTAGGTCTAAGGTGGAGTGACAAGCTTGACCTTGGCCAGAATGAACAAACAATTCGGGCAGAAACAAAACCAAAGTTAACTACTTTTGTAAATGTTTACCTTTTGTTTACTATTATTATTGTTATTATTATTATTATTATTATGAATATTAGATACATTTGTCATTATTATTATTATTATTATTATTATATACTACTAGATACATTTGTTATTATTATTATTATTATATTATTATTATTATTATGAATCTTAGATACATTTGTTATTATTATTATTATTATTATTATTATTATTATTATTTGTTGCTACTATTACTTTTACTTGCTATTTTCACTTCTCTTATAGTATAATGTAATAAATAAACTGAATCCCATTAATTTTGCCTAAAAAGCTTCTATGCTTTCAACGGTATATTCACATTAGAAAACTGTAAATATATTAATGTCATATCAGATATCTAAACTTTACAAAAAAATACTGATAAATACTATAAACTTTATGCAAGTTGTTTTCCGTTTTGGGATAAAAGTTTT
>JAJOZX010000524.1:1122500-1175000 GCA_023014485.1 Bathynomus jamesi
CAAAACAAAACATGCTTAACTTTATCGGCTTAACACAGTGGACTGACATTATACAATGAAGTGCAACCTTATCAGTCAACTTGTCTCGACATGCAGAGACATGTTTAGCACAGTCACAATTCCAAGCGTGACCGTGTTCTAAAAATAAACAGCCTGTCCGGATACTTTTTGAACAGACCTCGTGTGTATGTATATAATTTGGCAAATGTTTCGTATTCGGTAATAAAAAAAATATCAGAAGAAATGGACAAGCGAAAAAAATATATCGCAATATTTCAAGCACAGTTAGCACGTACCCCTAGTGCCAAAGAAAAAGAAAGATGAGTTCCTTTAGTTAAAAATGATCACCTAGCTTTAAATAAGTTTGGCAGGTGGAGTACTCCGATCCACTTTATAATAATATATATATATATATATATATATATATATATATATATATATATATATATATATATATCAAAATCATAGACTTTTATGGCTTCATGTGCGTCAAGTGCATGGAAAAAAATAAGAATCTAGTACAAAGGGCAATGCAAACGGGCAGTGCATTTTTACCCACAAATAGCCAGGAAACACCAGATAACACCGACACAACCGGAAACGAGGCGCAGGGCAACACATTACAGAGAAGCATACTACAGAAGGTGCAAAAGTAGCCTCAGAGAATGAAATACCCCCCTGCAAAAGAGAGATATATCAGGAACGCAAAAGAGAAATGAGAGGGATACCAGGAACACAAAAGAGAAAGAGAGAGAGAGATACCAGGAATACCAATGAAAACTCGCCGAAGACAAAAAAAAAACACTGAGTAGGGAAGAAGTGGTGGCGGAACAGAAGAAAGCAATCGAATCACATAGGACTCCTAAGGAGATTAAACGACGGGCCATATGCGAATACTATTAAACAGGGTCGTGCAAATATGGATCAACAGCAGGTACAGCCACCCAAAAAAATGCTTCGATATGATGGGGAATGAAAGATGCAGATACAGACCAAACTGCCACTTTTTCCACCCTCCTATGTGCAGACAGTCACTGACAGAGAAAAAATGGCTGAATATAGAGTGCCCATTTCTTCACATAAAGGGTACGCAAAGAAGAGAACGAGGAGGAGCAGGTCACATCCGAATTAGAAGTAACAACAGGAGCAATGAAACAAATTTTTAGAGGAAATGAGAACGATAAAAGCACACCTTGCCCTACTAACAAGAAAAGACAGGACTCCGCAGATATATTCACAACACCATTACATACATCACCCCTCTATCCAATACCACCCACAGCTATTACAACAACCACAGTGGTATCAAAGGCCGCAACTCCAATTCTCTCAAATGCAGCGGCCCAACCAATAAAATCAAACAGGAACCGACATCGACCTGGAAACAACCAATATATAGGAAAACCGAACGCGGAAATTAGAAACCCGATAAATGTTTTATACACAAATATACAAGGCCTCTATACGGACCATGCATGCTGCAAATTACAATCCTTATAGAATTTAGCTACCGAAGCCAGTATAGATATCATATGCCAAACGGAAACATTTACATAAATGCGAAAAAGGCTGTGAAAACTGCATCGAGGATACTGAGATAGCAATGCTGGACTACAACATACACAGAGCAGATAGAGTGGCTAGACGAGGAGGAGGGTGTTACATCTACATGAAAAACACATACACATGTGAGGTGAAGGTAAACAAATCAAACAGCACAGTTAAAATTATTATGTTAGGGATAAAAGAACTGAATCGAACCATTATAACATCTACAAACCACCAAACACCAGAAAAAGTGAATTCCAATTTGCTACAAATGAAGTAGAAAGCATATTAAAATTAGTTGAAACTCCAGCAACAAATATTCTAATTTTCAGAATTTTAATTTCCCATTCATAACACGAAAGAAAAATGAGGAAGTTACATACAGTATGTCGAGAAGTTTCATGGCAACATTACTAAAGATGATAGAACCCAAACAACAATGCTATTGGATATTATGGAACATTACGCCCTCAGCCTGGAAATCTGTGAAGCCACGAGAAAAGAGAACGTTTTGGATTTAATCTTGACAAATAACAACGAGATAATAATAAATTAAAAGGTAACACACACAAAGTTGTCCGACCATAACCTCATCGATATACAATTGAAGTTAGCACCCAGAGGTCCGAAAAAACATCCCAGGGAGTCAGAAGGAATATTTGAAGACTTACACATAAATTCAAAGAAAGTAAATTGGGAAAACGTAAACAGAGATTTAAAGGAAGTAAATTGGGAATTGCTACTTCACGAGAAGACTCCACAAGAAATACTATGTATAATAATGACTGAAGCCAAACATATAATACTGAAACATGTTTCGGAGAGACAAAAAAGAAAACGTAGCAATCTCGGGAGGAAAATGAGGACACTATTCAGACAACGGAGACAAACCGTAAAACATCTCCGCAGATGCAGAACTGATGCAAAGAGAATCAAATTAGAGAGGAAAATAGGCGAAATAGAAATGGACCTAAAGCAAACATTCATACATAAGACAAACGAGGAGGAAAACAAGGTAGCAGAAAACATAAAAAATAACCCAAAATACTTTAACACGTTTGCGAAAAGGAAAATGCAGTGTAATGAAAGCATTGGTCCGTTGATAGACGGGGAAGCCAAATACATAAATGACCCGAAAAAAATAAGCGAACTGCTTAGGGAACAATTTAACTCTGTGTTTAACACCCCTAAATCCGAGAACCCAGACAAATTTTTCGACATAGATACAAATCAGCCAAGAACAAATTCCAACACAAACCTATTAATAGACTTCGAGTTCTCGGAAGGAGATGTAATTACGGCTTTATCACAGATGCGAGACAATTCAGGGCCAGAGCCAGACACATGGAGTGCCACGTTTTTGAAGAAATATAAAGAGAGTATTGCCAAACCGCTATACTTACTATGGAGGAAATTAATCGACACAGGACAAATTCCACTCCCCTTAAAGAACGCAAACATTTTCCCCCTATTTAAAGGTGGTAACAGAGTAATGCTCAAGAATTATCGGCCAGTGGCTCTCACCTCACGCCTTATAAAGTGTTTTGAACGTATAATTAGAGGCAAAACTACCTACTACCTACAAGAAAAGGACTTATACAACCCAAATCAACATGGCTTCAGGGCTGGAAGAGCATGCCTATCACAGCTATTAGACCACCAGGAGAAAATATTGGAAACATTGTGTCGAGGACAAAGCATAGATGTAATATATACTGACTTTGTAAAAGCATTCGATAAATGTGACCATGGAATCATAGCACAACAACTTAAGAATACAGGAATTACTTCTAAGCTAGGAAGATGGATATTTAATTTCTTGACACAAAGAACACAAAGAATGGTAGTAAACGGAGTTAAATCGGAAGTCGTGAGCTCTGTCCCACAGGGGACAGTATTAGCTCCCTTGCTGTTCATAATAATGATTACAGATATTGATGCAGATATTAAGGAAAGTATTGTATCCTGTTTCACAGATGACACAAAGATATGTAAGGAAATATTGAGCACAGGTGACATAGGAAAATTACAAAAAGACATTGAAACATTATTCCAGTGGGCAGAAGACAACAATATGAAGTTCAACGAAGAAAAATTCCAACTTCTAAGATATGGTAATAAAAAGGAGCTACAGAATAAAGGGTACAAAACTCTGCAAGCCAAACACATAACACCAAATCCACAAGTCAGGGATCTTGGAGTAATAATGGCGTCGGATACAGAATTCAGAGAGCACTACAACATCAAAATTACAACGGCTAGAAAAATAATGGGAATCATCTGGAGGATCTTCCGCAGCAGAGCAGCAAACATCATGCTCAAATTATGGAAGAGTCTAGTCCTACCAATAATTGAGTATTGCTCAGTACTCACAAGTCCATAGAGAAACCGAGACATTGCGAACATTGAAGCTATTCAAAGGACTGTTACGTCTAAGATAGAGGAAACGGAAGGTGAAGACTACTGGTCTCGACTACAATCCCTGAAACTCTACTCTAGCTGGAAAGAAGACGCGAGTGGTACACAATAATATATATATGGAAAATACTGGAGGGTTTTGTCCCTAACCTTAGAAATGAACTAGAAACAAACTGGAATGAGAGAAGAGGAAGATTTTATACTGTCCCAGTTGCGTTGGGACATTGGGCCAGGAAAACGAGGATGGAAAATACCCACAGAATACGAGGCCCAAAGCTTTTTAATGCCCTGCCAAAAGAAGTGAGGAATCTCCAGCACACCGACCTGAATAACTTCAAGAACCAGCTGAACAGAGTCCTGTGCAAAGTCCTTGAACAGCCATGCGTGGCTGGCTTCGAAGGCAGGAGGAGATCGGAAAGCAATTCCCTCCTTCACCAAATCCAGCAAATGAGGTGGGATGCTGCGGAGGGTTCGACCGCAGGTCGATCCTGAACCGTCGTTCGAACTCACATAAAGTAACATAAAGTGAATATATATACAGGGTGTCTCAAAAGTCGCGCATCATAGGTTTTATTCAGACTTACGAGGTTTACGAGTCGAAATGGTTTATAAGTGATGTTTACTTACAATATATGTTCGATATTGTTCAAATAATAAAATTAGTAGTATGTACAGTTAATCAAAAAGCTATCTTAAAATAATTAAATTGAATGAAGCTATATTAGCCAATGCTGCGCGACTTCTGAGACACCCTTGGCTAATATAGCTTCATTCAATTTAATTATTTTAAGATAGCTTCTTCTTTAATTGTACATACTATTAGTTTTATTATTCGAACATTATCGAACATACTGTATATTGTAATTAAACATCACTTATAAACCATTTCGACTCGTAAACCTTGTAAGTCTGAAAAAAGCCTATGGTGCGCGACTTTTGAGACACCCTGTATATATATATGTGTATATATATATATATATATATATATATATATATATATATATATATATATATATATGATAAAAATAACCACGAAGGAAAATAAATCACGAAATAGTGCTTTATTTGGAGCAGTATTTGGTGTTTTATTTTCCTTCGTGGTATTTTCATCATAAATATTATTCAGGTGTTACTTTCGTGAAATAATTTATATATATATATAGTATCTGTGTGTGTGTGTGTGTGTGTGTGTGTTTTATCATAAACAAAGCGGAAATTAATTAAAAGGTTAAAGTGAAAATGACAGCTCACAGTCTGAAAAATACTCGGAAATCTAAATAAAATAAATAAATGAAAGTAAATAACTAAATATAATTAAATATTTAATATTTACCCTTGGATGAAAATAATAACTGTGTTGTTATAATATTGGTATGTATGCATTTGCAACTTTATAATAATTAATATTTAAACTTACCTGTGAGCAATACATCAAATTTTAGTACAAAACATTGCAAAATAATTTTTTTTTTTTTTTTAGTTATGTAGAATTTTTTATCTCTTATTTATCATAATAATAATAATAATAATAATAATAATAGTAATAATAATATTAATAATAATAATAATAATAATATCGAATTTCCATATGGATAATTGTATGTAGTTTAAGGAAAGATTCGTTTAAAAATCATTTTCAAATTAATCAACTCAAGAATGATTGAAAATCACTTTAGTTTACTCGAATGGGTTTCTGACCAATCTCAGTTATTCCTTTTCAGTCTTCGACGAAGAATATGAAATCTCAAACTGAGAATCCCAAAAGGAGAAACTCTTAAAATTTGCCATTTAAATTAGATTTTTTTTTTTTTTTTTTTTTAGTGATTCTAATACCCCTATGGCATGCAATTGCGTTCCTCTTCTTTTTCACCATTTACCAAATCAGGAAACCTTTTTCCTAAATCTGGAATCTTTTCTTTCGGATCGTGAATGGGAATGGAAATGGAGCCAAGTGGAATTTATCCCAGAAATGCAGATTATTTTCTATTCCTGTTTGGTCAATATCTTCTCAAAACAAAGTTTTCTCACAGGAAAACAAAAATGCACCAACCTTGATATTTGACCAACAATCCAAATGCTTAATTTAATCAATTAATTTTGCTAATTGCTTTACTTCTCGAAAGAATGTGCTAATAGAAATGTTACTGAGATGTGGTCTGGGGTCAAGGGCATTTTAGGATATAGAAAGTAGATACAAGTATGTTCCCTGCAGAACTGTCAGAATAACGGGACTAAAAGCCTTTTGAGTGAGAATAAGGAAATATCTAAAATGATTAAAAACAAGAAAAGTATTTAGGGTATTTAAAAATAGTAACAGCCAAGAAAATTTATGTAATTACAGGCATCAAGAAATAAATTAAACAGTTTGACCAGCGACAACAAAGTAAAATAAATTTAGCGAGAAATAGTGAAGAGGTTCCAAATAATCCTATTTTTGGTTTTTATAAATACATTAATAAATAAAAAACATGAAAGATGACAGACTCTTTGAAAGTGGTCAAGATACTTTTGGTATTTTTAGTGAATATCTGAATTCTTTTTATTAAAAAAAAACCAGAAATACTTTTTTTCCTTAAGTTTCTTTGAACTCTGGCATTCTTGATAGAATTCAAATAAAGAAGGATGATGTTAAACATGTAATTGGCACGCTGAAAGAGAATAACGTTATACTGATCCTAAAATAATTATAGCAGGATTCTCAGGGAAGGAGAGGATAGCTTAGCTGAGGCCCTTGTATTATTTTTTCCGTTAAGTCTATTAATTATGCAGAGATATCTAATGATTGGAAAAGGCAATGTAGTACCCATTTACAAGAAGGGTGGTAAAGAGGAGGTAGGAAACTATACACCTGTTCGTCTAACGTTTCTGATTAGGGAGACACTAAAAAAGAATTATAAAGAATAGTATTCAACAGCATTTGGATAATTTTAATGTTATTTTACATTCTCAGTATGGATTCAATTCGGGAAGGTCTTGTTTGTTTAATCTTTTAAACATCTTAGAGTTTGTTACTTCTCTGGTGGATAATGAACATGCTGTAGATTAGGGGTGTGCCGGATAGTATTTTTTACTATCCGGCCGGATACCGGATAGCCGATAATACCGGATAATATCATTCAAATAATTCAAAATTTTTTATATATTATTATTTAGCTATTACTTGACTAATTGACTATACTATTAAATTTTAATCACTATTTGATGTAAATTATAGCTATCTTTCAATAACTTTACTAATTACCGTATTTTCCGGCATATAAGGCGACGAGCATATAAGACGCACCCCAATTTTGGCAGGCATATTCTTGAAAAAAAATTTAAAAATATAATACTTGCCGGTAACCAAAAGCCTACCCATGACCCTGACCTTGAGCATATAAGGCGCAGGGTGATTTTCTGAGACTTTCTGGGGGAAAAAAGGCGCGCCTTATATGCCGGAAAATACGGTACCTATATTTTATCCTTTTCAGGATTGTTTCATTGCCTAAATCATATAGCTATATAGCTAGTTAGTATTAATTACAGGCTTACAGCAATATTTTAACATTATTTACCCCCTAAAATGGCTAGTTTTATTTGGAAAATATTTATAATACATGAGACTAATCCAACGATAGATATTTGCTCCCTATGTTCCAAACAGATTAAAAGGGGATCAGAGAAATTGGGTGGTAGGTGCTGTAGCACAAAACCTTTGCACAATCATGCAAAGATGCTGCATTCAAAAGAATATAAAGAAGTGTCTCAACTTAATAAATCATCTGAAAATCAAAATCAACCTATAGCGACCACCTCAATGGCTCCGAAGGAGAAAAAATTAGTTGCCATGGAAAAGCAACTCACGTTAGAAGAAAGTTTTTCCTTTAAGAAAATATGGGATATAAATGACTCAAAAGCTCAAGCTTTACATAAAAAGATAGGATTAATGATGGCATTGGACAACCATCCTTTTAGTTTAGTTGAACAAGATGGCTTTATAGGATTGATGGCCCACGTACAGCCAAGGTATTTGCTACCAAATCGAACATATTTTTCAGAAAAAGTCATACCCAAAATCTATGAAGAACTCAAAGAAATTGTTATGAATAAATTGAAAGAAGGGAAATACATTAGCTTCACTTCCGATATTTGGACCTGCTCTTCGTCAAATGAATCATTCATTTCCTTGTCAGGTCATTGGATCATGAATGACTACACTCATTGTAATGCAGTATTGCATTCAGCTCATTTTTCAGGATCGCATACAGGAATTAATATAGCGGACAAATTGCAATCTATGTGGCAATCATGGAATATTGACAGATCAAGGCGTAATATATTGGTCAGAGATGGAGCTTCTAACATAGCTTTGGGATGTGACCTTGCGGAAATACCTTCTGTTCACTGTTCAATTCATTTGCTACAGCTAGTGGTGAATGATGCATTAATGGCTCAACGATCTATAAAAGATCTTTTGGCAAAGTGTCGACGTTTAGTGACACATTTTAACCACTCCCCACTGGCTACTTCTGAATTTAAAGCTCTCCAAACACAACAGGGTCATGTTCCTCTTCTATTGGTACAAGATGTTTTAACGCGCTGGAACTCATCTTATTTGATGCTAGAACGTATGGTTAAGTTGAAAAAATCAGTTCAAATATACCTTGCTGATCATAGTGAATTACTTGTTATTTCATCTAATGAGTGGCACTTGATTGAAAATCTTTTAAAGCTTTTACAGCCATTTTTTAAACTCACCCAAGAAATGAGTACAGAATATAGTTTACTCTCTACTGTTATCCCAAACATGTGCGCGCTTGAAAGGTTTCTTTCAAAAAGTGGCCAGGATGATCAAGGAGTCCAAACTACAAAAGATGAACTGTTGAAGTCATTGCGGTCACGATTTTTTGCCAATGAAAGCAATGAAAAAAGAAAGTGTCTAAATGTCTTAACAAATCGGAAGTATGCTCTAGCAACTGTCATTGATCCACGATTTAAATTTTTGTTTTTCAAAGATCAACAAAAGGAAAATATTAAGACATGGTTAATTGAAGAAATAAATGAAATAAACAACCTAGAGAAAATTAGAGATAATATTTTGAAGAACAGGCTCACAGCAGCGACGATTCTAATTCTTCTTCCTCCTCAACAGGAAGAAAAAAGGCAAAGTTTGATGATCTACAGATCTACAGAAGCTAAGGCTAACAAAGACCCTAAGATCCACTCTAAGGTTAGCCCGAGAGAAAGGAAAGAGTAGGGGGGTTAAGAGAAGAGAATAAGGGGTTAAGTAAGGAGCAACACCTATCATTCGTGGGTTAACATTCATTCAGAAAAAGAGGAAAAAAGTCTCACCATCATCATCCGCCGGCCACTGCCGACAAGTCAGAAAAATAGTCGGAGAAAATAGGAGAGGGGTGAAAGATGAAAAGAAGTAAAATAAGAACGCTTACAAACCATGCAAACACAGTCTTAACTCACTGTCATACCATGCAAACTACAAACATGCAAGTAAAGAGAGTTACAGACATGCAAAGAAAGGAGATAAGGAAAAAAAAAAAAAAAAAAAAAGTAGGTACAGTTAAACAAAAAGTGGGTTACTTTGCGCTACGAGCTACATCTACGTTCGTGTTAGTCTAATTTTTTTTATTGCTGGCATCACACGCTGGCATGTCACAAGCTGGCATTCATCGTCAACAGACTCATCCTCGAGCACCACCACCAGAGCTCCTGTTGTTAACTTTCTTTTTTAATTTTAAACAACGTTAATACTTTTAAAATGTCTGTCAAGACGGTTCTTAAACATATTAACGCTGGTAGAATGAACGACCGACGCGGGAAGATTATTCCATTTATCAATTACTTTAAATGTAAAGAAGTTTTTAGCGATATTAGTAACGAAACGTCTGCCACGCAACTTAAATCCGTTATTGCGAGTATTACTATTATCGAAAGTGAACAATTTATCAAAATTTACGTTATCGATGTTATTAACGATTTTGAAAACTTCAATAAGCTCCCCCCTTAATCTCCTAGTTTTGAGTGAATACAAGTCTAACTCTTTAATTTTAATCCTATCTTCATAAGGCTTATTGCGCAATGACGGAATAAGTTTCGTGGCACGACGCTGAACCCTTTCTAACCTATCAATATCCTCACGCAAGTACGGGCACCAAAACTGAACGGCATATTCCAAATGAGGCCTGACTAGGGACTTGTAAAGGGGCAATATAATATCCTTCGATTTAAATTCGAAATTACGCGCTATGAAGCCTAACATCCTATTAGCTTTTGCGCAAGACTCCAGGCACTGGTTCCTAACCTTTAAATCTTTAGATACGCGTACGCCTAAATCTACTTCCTCGTCAACGCTCGCTAACTCCCTATCATCCATCGTGTACGCGTAATTATTGTTGCGAGAACCTATATGCAAAACTTTACATTTATCTACGTTAAATTGCATCTGCCACTTATCCGTCCACTCCATAATCCTATCTACATCGTCTTGGATCCTATTTCTATCGTCCTCGTTAACAACCTTACCGCCTATTTTAGTATCGTCCGCGAATTTTAACACGTTACTAGTCAATCCTACATCTATGTCGTTAATGTAAATTACGAATAACAATGGGCCTAACACTGAACCCTGTGGGACACCACTACCCACATCTAACCACCCCGATTCACTACCATTAACTACGACCCTCTGCCTCCTAGCACGAAGCCATTCTTCTAACCAGTTAGCTACCTGACCGCGTATACCGTGCGCTTTAACCTTCGCAATTAGTCTCCTATGCGGAACTGTATCGAACGCCTTTTTCAAATCTAAATAAATAACGTCAGCTGCCCTATGCCTATCGTATTCGCGCACTACCTCGTTATAAAATTCTAACAAATTAGTTAAACAAGACCTATGGCGTCGAAACCCGTGCTGACTACTATTAATCAAATCTCTACTTTCTAAGTGATCGATAATACGATCCCTAACTACGGATTCCAAAAGTTTACCGACGATTGACGTTAAGCTAATGGGCCTATAATTGCTAGCTACTGCGCGGTCGCCTTTTTAAAAATAGGCGTGACGTTAGCTAATTTGAAGTCTTCAGGAATAATCGCCGTTTCGAGTGACTGATTAAAAATCTTCATTAAGGGGCCTACGATAACGTCTTTCAAATTTTTCAAATGTCTGGGATAAAAAGCGTCAGGGCCTGGAGCCTTGCTAACTTTTAGCCTATCGATATAATGCGCAATCTCAGCCTCGTAAACAGTTATTTCATCTAAAATAGTCTCGCTACTAAATGGAACGATATCGTCAACGTCGGGGACATTATTTACGTCTTCAACGGTAAAAACTGTCGCAAAAAAGTTATTGAAAATACCCGCCATCGCCTGAGCGTCAGAAGCCAAAGCGCCATTTACATCCACTAGAGGGCCTATGTTATCTTTTACCGGCTTACGATTATTTACGTATTCAAAAAACTTTTTGGATTATGTTTACTATCCGCAGCTATAAGTATCTCTAAATTACGCTTAGCATTCCTAACTGATCTTTTAACCTGACGTCTAAGCTCGATATATCTATTAAAGTTAGCTGCCGTTCCATTGCGCTTACTAAGTCTATACGCTCTATTACGCTCTATTATAAACTCTCCTATTTCCCTACTCCACCACTTCGGCCTACCACGATTTCTAACGCGCTTGGGCCTACGAGGAATAAACTCCTTTCAATATTCCTAAAACTTTCTTTAAACGCCACCCAACGCAAATTTGTGTCATTACCCATAAATAAGTTATCCCAGTCCACTACTCTCATCCTATCCGCAAAACTATCAAAATTAGCCCTACGAAAATCAGGGACTTCCACTACATTACTATCCTGAGTGTTTTCTATCAATAACTTAAACCTAAGAATTTGATGATCGCTACATCCTAAACTCTCGCCTACTTCTAAACCTTCGACTATATTCTCGCCGTTCGTCATCACTAAATCTAAGATATTATCACCGCGCGTTGGTTCGGTAACTATCTGTCGTAAAAAGTTATCGTCCATAAACTCAACCAGTCTCAAACCCTCTTCATTACCCGTAAAATTCTCGTAATTAACATTAGGGCAGTTAAAGTCTCCGACAATTATACTATTCCGATTGTCAATAAAATTACCAAGAAGTGAGTAAAATCTAGCATCTATATCGAGGGGTTGAACGGGAGGTCTATAAACAACAACAAAATTAAAACTAATACTACGCGCCCTAACTTCAACACAGATCGCATTAATTGCTGCCGGAAAATCTAACTTAACCTCGATAGCCCTAAGGGAATTACGAATGTACAGCAAAACGCCTCCTCCAAATCTATGTAACCTATCATTAGTAAAGAGTTTAAAACCCGGTATATCAAGTTCCCCCAACAAGTCCCGAGTCACGGTATTTAACCAAGTTTCAGTGATAGCAACTATATCATAATTGCCGGAATAAATTACCGCCTTAAATTCATTTAATTTATTTCTAATACTACGCGCGTTGCAATAAAAGACGTTTAAGTTATTTTTTACCACGGGCCCGCGTTTTAAACTATTTATCACGTCGGGCCCGCGTTTCCCGGACCCACAACGTTTAAAGAAGGCTTCGACCTATACAGCTTTCGAACGTTTTCGTCTATTAACCTACCTAGCCTAGCATTACCTATTTCATTAAAATGCACCCCCATCTTTTATAAAAAGGCTAGGATCATTGAATTCGGACCACAGCTTTACGAAGGGTACACTTTCCTCAGCACAAATCTCTTCTAATTTGTTATTCAAAAATATTGTTTTGGACGTAATTCTAAGACCCAACCCGTGCCTAGGGGTAATACCTGGTGAGAAAAAGTTTAAAAAAAGCCGCAAGATGGCTTCATTCGCAGAAATAGCAGAGGAAATTGAGCAATATGCAAAAAAACCCATATCAGACAGACGACTATCTCCACTTGAAATTTGGAAAAAATGAAGAATCCTTTCCATCTCTTAAAAGAAAATTGCTCTAAAATGGCTAGTGACACCAGCATCTTCAGTTTTCTCAGAAAGAATGTTTTCCGAATACGGAAATATTTTTGAAAAAAAAAGAAGTACTTTGCTACCAAAGCGAGGGGAGATGCTTCTTTTTATCCATCACAATGAACGAAAATTTGATTTAAACTTGTGAATCTAGTAGTGTCTTGAACATAGTATTAATTTTTATTGTTTAATGTGAGTTTTTACTTTTTAAGGTTTTGCTATTTTAATGATTTCACTTACCTTACTGGTATATTTGATTAGGCTATATGTTTTATTTTTATATCTCAAATCTTAATAAAAGGTTTCGCTAATTCATATTTTTTCATATTGTAATTTGCAATATATATAAAAATAAAAAATAAAAATAAAAATTAAAAAGTAAGGGAAGCTGGGATCTTAGCTATGCGTCACACTTTTAGCTGGACCAAACATTTTGCCTTTTTAGCAGTGTTAATATAGTTACATACTAGTAGTGGTACATGCTTATTTATCAATTATTTTAATTTTAGATTTTTGTAGAACTATATTCAACTTTTGCTAGCTAAAGGCTATGCAAGCTAAGATTGGAAAGGGGCGGGCCCAGATGGTATTCCCATTACAAAAAAGACTATCATAAATATCCGGCTATCCGGCCGGATACTGACATCTATCTGGCCGGATACAGGATACCGGATAATAGCTGTTATCCTGACGGATAGTGGTATCCGGCACATCCCTACTGTAGATATCACTTATCTAGATTTTAGTAAGGTATTTGACGCGTAAGAGGCTTCTATACAGTGTAAATTGAAGGTTCAGAGAATATAGTGGTCAGTCATAAACAGGATAGAAGAATATTTACGAGACAGGAAGTAATTTTAAATGGCAATGAATCATGATAGTAGCAAAGGAAGAATGCGATGCCACAGGTATCAATGGGTTCATTACTTTTATTGTGTATCTAACTGATTTAGAGAGAAGAATAGGTGGCAAAATATCTAAATTTGCAAGTAACAAAATTTGTTACCCCACTTGAAAACAGATAATTCTTGTAAAAGCAAGAAGATCTTGATAGACCACTCCCCTGAGTTAGTAAGTGGCGTATGAAATTCATTCTTCAAAAATACGAAGTTCTCCATGTGGGCAGAAGTAATGGAAATTTTAGTTACGAGATGCAAGTAAACTATTTGAAAGGCCTAAGCAGTGCGCAGAAGCTACTGTACGTATAGGGTAAATAAAATGCTAGGTATTATGAACAGGCATGTTAGTTACAACTGTAAGGAAAATCAATTGTAGATTGTATAATTCTTATGTTAGCCCTTACCTAGAATGCTGCACTTAAGCTTGATCACGTCACCATAGGCAGAATATGGATATGCTTTGAAGGTGTGCAACAGAGGGCCACCTGACTTATTCCTAGCTTATAATTAATGTTAGAATACTGAAAAGAGAAGTAAGCATGTCCAATTTTGAGAAACCTTTTATAAAAGGAGATATGATACAGATGTTCAAAATGTTTTCAGGGTTAGATAATTTAAATGTAAATAACTTTTTCTAATTAGAGTATGACAGGAATTCGAGGACATAATAATAAGAAAGAAGCAAATTCAGATAACTGTAGTAAAGCTCAGACTAGACTACACTAGGTTGAACTCTTCCCTATATTTGAATTTATAGAGGGTATATCTTCAATCGCACAACACTCCCTTATATACAGAAGTCACCTTGGAAAATTCGAGGAAGAAGCGTTCTAATGAGAAGCCGCTGCTGGGAGTAGCGCACCTAACTTTAAGCTGGCTGCACACTTCTTGTAAAGGAGCCAGCCTTCCGTCTGTTAGAATTGGTGTGCCGTGACACCTCTAGCCATATTTTAGTGTGCCATCATGTGGAAAAGGTTGAAAAATACTAGAGCAGAAGCTTTTTGGAATAACTTGCCATATGATTTAGTAAACAGTAGGGCCTTAGAGTTTTTTAAGAAACAGTTAGAGTCTTTCATAAATGAAAGAGACAAATTTGTAAAAAGTATAAATAATGTGCATTTTAGCTAAAGCTTAATGAGTGTAAATATACATAATTTGTAAATAGCCTAATAATAATAATAATAATAATAATAATAATAATAATAATAATAATAATAATAATAATAAAAATAATAATAATAATAATTAGTCGAGTTGAAATTAATATTTTGAAATATTCTATCATAAAATATAGCTGTAGATCATTTACCTGATTTGGCTAACCTCGATATGCCCAGGTGGCTTTTTTTTGTCCATATAAATGTATGAATGTATAAGTGTATAAATCATGATGAGTACAATCATCGTATGACTGAATTGAGTTGAATTAACCATTTGTACTGATTGTCAAATGTTTAACCAGGTATGTATTGGTTATTTTAACAAAGTATTTGTCATGTGTTTGCAGGATCTTTTCTGTAGACTATCGTAAACCAAATTTTTACTCATCTCCACTCACTTTTAATCACCGAAAAGATCGATAAACATAACAAGTGACTTGATCATCACTATAGAATACCAATCCCAAATATCACAATCAGTATCACTCGTATAATCATTAAAACAATCACTGAAGTAGTAAATAAAGATTATTAAAATAATCTACAGGAAAATGATCGTTCAGAGATAATTAAATTCCTGTAATAATCAATGAAACCTTAAGAAATTACGAGAACAATATTTAAAATACAGAATTCCGAAAGAAATGTCAAGACGTAAATGTAAAAAAAAAAAAAAAACATATTACTGGAAATCCTCTTCATGAAAAGAATATGTTCTAAGATTGGAAATGAGGTCTTATTGGAAAAGGAATTTGTTCACAAATATGATGGAAATAAAATTTTCATTTTTCAAAATGCGACGTGGGTGCTGTAAATAGATTATAAACGTTATATTTTATTTATATGATATACCCATTATATGTATCCACATTTATATAATATATATATATATATATATTATATATATATCACAACCTCAGAATGGTCCCCTGAGAAACTTATATGTTAAACACAGACCGTGCATGGAACAAGGAACTCTTCTGGGAAATTACATCCACTATAGTTCGAGTAGGTAATGATAAATGACAAATACTATAGTTTTTTTCTTTTTCATGATGGAAAGTCCAACGTGGGCACCTGGTTACTCGCAAAGAGGCACCCAAAATATAGCTTCCCTCACCAGCTATCTGGTGCAATAAATGATAAATGAAAACTGTCCCCTCCCTATATATTTCATGGAATAAATCTCTCTCTCTCTCTCTCTCTCTCTCTCTCTCTCTCTCTCTCTCTCTCTCTCTCTATATATATATATATATATTTTGTTTGGTAAGAGGCCCGAAAATATAGCTTCCCTCACCAGCTACACTATGGGTTTTATGTATAGCTATATCAGTATATTTCTATTTCTATGTGTATAAATATATAAAATTTAAATAAGTATTTTTATTCCTCTGGTAAAGGTTAAATAGTCATGCAAGAATAAATAATAAAAAATATAAAGAAACTGACGGAAATCAACTGAATTTGACATATTTTCCTTATAACCTTTCACTGAATCTAAAAGTTTCGACATGTACATTTATAAACAAAATTTAAAATATTGCACTGAACTTATATATATATATGAGAGAGAGAGAGAGAGAGAGAGAATGAGATTTATTCCATGAAATATATAGGGAGGAGACAGTTTTTATTCCATCACGCACCCCCTCATAATGAAAGTCTGGGAGGTTTTGGGGTGTCTAGGAGGTAATCTATTTTCCACCATTTAATACTGAAGAATCTTCGTCGTGCGTCGCTTGATCACACATCCCAGTGGCGTGGAAGTATAAGATATATCATATATATACTAGCAGAGACCCGCAAAACATTCGCGGTCAAATTAGTATCTTTATTGCAACATTACTTCTTTAAATACAGGATTTCTAGTTATTTTTTCACCAAAGATCTTGACAGAACCAAAACTACCCACCCTAGAAAAAGCTACATAAAGCTGTCCATGCGTAAAAACAACGTTAGGAACATAAATACAAAATATCTGCTTTCAAATTGTATCTTTGTCAAGACAGCCTGAGAGCAATGCAAGAAAATTATCAAGACTCAATGGCAATTGAAAGAAAATTTGGGAAGCCGGATCTATTTATTACGTTTACTCGCAATCGAAGATGGTCTGAAATCGCTGAAAGCATTGAAGTTTATCAAAGACCAGAACATAGGCCAGATATTGCTGCAGAATTTTTCACATGAAACTAAAAGAGCTGCTTCATGATTTAACAATAAAACATATACTCGGAAGCCAAGTGCATTATTGTATGTAGTTCATGCACCTTCAAATTTCAGCTGGCGGGACCCACCAAAAACTGAAGGGTTTAAGTTTTCCACATGTTCCACACCACCCACACACCTTCCACACCACCACCCTACCCGCACACCACCACCCCACACTCCCTCCCCGCCAAAATATGACGGGTTGGGGTTTCCCATATGCTCCACACCATGGGAGTCAGATTATGAACAATTTTTTCTCTTTAAATAGTTTGCATAAATTAATGAAATAAGGAAATGCAAAAAAGTTTGTAATTCACCAAAAATAATTTTTTTAACACCCTGTATGTATATACAATTGTTTCATTTTACACTCTGCGAAACTTTACAGTAAATTTGACAAGTTTTAAACTTTTTGAACTAAATTTCCTTCTGTTTGGTGGGAAGTTTGCGGTAATGAAATTATTTCGATTCAAGAGCGCAAGTCAGAGCATTTTTTAACCTAGTGAGTGGGCGACATGAATGTCACCCAGTGAAGAAAATTTGTCGCCCAGTAAATGAAATTTTAAGGTACTGGACGACAAGGAATTTTCAAAATTTGTAAAAATAGAATTGTCTTGGGAGTTGTCTTGGGAGCATTGTCTTGGAAGCGATATAAATACATAGAATACATGCACATATGCCACAATTAGAACTGTTTATCCTAAATGTAAATATGATATTTACATTGAATATTTATATATAGATAATGCTAGTGTTATTTCAGACCACACGGGGATGGTGGCCTGATTAGGGAACATCCGGATCCATAGTACCCTTAAACCAGGGGTGTGCTGGGACCGGTTCGGTCAGGTTCACCCGAACCGGTTGTTAAATTTTGACTGGATCACCGAACCGTTTGTTTGTTTTTAACAAATATTTAACAGTCAGTAGAAATTTATTTATATCTAAATTTTTGTTCATTTTTCAGGATGTTATAGAAAAATATAGGTAGTATCACAAGCAGTGGTCGTTTCAATATTTACTTATTTTTTGATGAAAAATTAGTTTATTTTTAGATAATTATGTCATTAGTGAGTATAAAGAATACGTTAAATAATTTCTGCCAAAATGTTACAAAATGCTGTTTGGAAAAATTAAAATGCGTTGGCTTCCGGGGCTCCGCCCCGGACCCGGCTGGGGGAGCTATCGCTCACCCCAGACCCCCTACCTTAATGACTCGCGTCATTGGCGCTCGCCGATTTACACTCCTATCTGTATCAGAACCGGTTGTTAAGAAATTGGCAGCACACCCCTGCCTTAATCCCCCCCCCCCCCACTTCCCGATCTGACTTTGTCGCCCAGTGGGAAAAGCTTAAAAAACTGTTCTGGTACAAGTGTATAAAGATAAAAAATACTCACGAATAAAATGCAAATCATATTATTTACGACAATGCACAGGCAATGTTTTACTTCGTCTTAAAGCAAAGGGCGTACTCAGTTTTAATTACAGTAATAAATTCTTATACTAAGTTTGCGCTGTCAACAGTAAAAGACAGGAATACGGTGTTTAGCAAATGAAATGGGACAAAATCTAAAACAAACTGACAAAGTACAGAACATTTTTGACAAAGTTGTGATTAATTCGACAGCGACGCACAAGACTTAGGCAAACCATGCCACCTTTGATATATCGCCATTAGTACGTTATTCAGTGTTTATAAAAATTATTAACAATTTCGACTGACGTTCGGTATGACCTCTAAGATTACCCGATGTAGGTGGTTTACCTTCCATTGAATAAGTGTCATTCCGGACTCTTTCACCCTCTCTGCTGTCATGACATCTTGTAAGTCACATCCTTCTTTTCAGCATTGCCTTCAATGTAGTGAAGATATTTTCTGTAGGAATTGAGAAGGGCGAATGAGGAGACAAATGTTTTATTATTTGATGAAATTTTGAAGGTGGGCATCATGTGACAAAGGGCATTGTCCAGAATCACCAGTGTTTCTCGCCTATAATGGCCGAGAAGGACTGGAGGAAAACAGCAAATACACATTTTGTTCAAGCCACCGAAAACGAGCTCGTAATAAAGTACTCCTACGTTTTCACAAATCCCCAAGTACAGTAGTCGCCATCTTTCGTTCCCTTTATTTTAGACGTAAAAGTCCTGAAAGATTTGGGGTTCCCGGGTTTTTGAACGAGGTTTGTGGTGGTTACCGTTCTATCCCACGAGCATGCCACCAATGAAGGATTCGGGGTTCGGAACAGTTTCGGTTGACCGACCATTGACCATGGTTTGGTATGTGACAAACTTTTACCCCCACCAACCTCTCATGATGGTAACGTAACCAATGATCTTTTTACTTCTCCTTTAACTTTAATCTTTGCACTACTAAACCACAACTAAGTAAATGTTTGTTTTTAATGTTGTAATAATATCTTCAGAATTTTACCATCACTACTCGTATATAAACCATTTTTTTATGAAACACCAAAATTTTTATACTTTTTTATACTTTTTATACTTTTATACTTTTTATACTTTTATACTGTTCATCCTTCCACACAATAAAGAAAGTGGTTGGTAGGTAAATGGGTACCCTGGGTGGCCTAGTGGTTAAGACGCTGGGTTGCTGGTGGGGCGTGGTTCGGATTCCACGTTAAACTGTAGGTCTAAGGTGGAGTGAAAAGCTTGACCTTCGTCAGAATGAACAATTCGGGCGGAAGCTAACCAAACCAAACCAAACCAAAGGTTATGTTTACAAATTACTTTAACTTTACACTTACGTTATACAATTTAAGATACAAGATTAAGCCTTGACCAAAAATTCAAGAAGGTCTTTCAAAATAATGTAGCCTAGCGCGTGACATGAATAAAAAGCCAAGGGCTCGGATAAAAGCTTCTTTCGTCGGTAGTCCTAGTCGACAATGAAGTTAATTTTCTGTTATGAATTCATCTTAATATAGATCCTACTTCGTTCCCATATGTAACAATATATATATTACAGTATATCTCTGAGTATAAATTTCAGTATAATCTTTGGCATATGCATGGCATATATCTATGCGAGGAGATTGTAGACACCAATCGACCAGGGAAGTACTCGGGGGGTGCGGGCGTTAGACAGAAGATAGGAAGTGCTAGAAGAGTGAATCAGACAGAGGTCCAGAACATCTCGAATGGGCGGTAGCAGATCCAGCCCCGCTGCCCGAGTTTGCGTTCCCTGTATCGGCATGGGGGGTGCCAGAAGTGGGGACATTTATGGCCCCCTCCCCAGGGGACTCCGAGGCTCTTGAAGTTGATACCATTTTTTTTTAATTTTGAAAAGATTATGTAGTGTAAGATGCATATGTATGTAGTGAGGAGTAGGGAGAGAAGTGTGTGTTTGAGAGCATGCATGCTGGACTGCCCACAAGGTAGATGAGACACGGAAAAAGATCAGTTAAGGAGGACAGTGACAGGAGAAACAGGCGTTCTTAAATTTCTGCAACATTCGTGGCCTTTTCTCAAATTTTCAATCTGTTGAACATCCGACTCCTGACTCTCACTCAGCTTATATTTGTGCCAGGAATCGTGCAAAATCTGTTCTTCGACTCGCCAAAAATTCCTTCATCCGACAAAAATGTGAAAATCTCTAATTCTAATTCTTCTCGCTCTTTCTGGCATCTAGCTAAGAACCTCTACAACAACTTTACTTTCTTTTCTTTCCCTCCTCTTTTCCATTCCGACTGCACATTTGCCGTCTCTCCTTGCCAAAGATGAACTCTTCGCTCAAACTTTCGCTTACAATTCAACCCTGGACGATTCCGGTGCTGTTCCTCCATCTCCTCCCCCTCTGACTTTATTATGTCTCAAATTAGAATCTCTTGTAAAGATGTTTTTTCTGCCCGATCTGGGCTCAACTCTAGGAAGGCGTATGGTCCTGATGGTGTTCCTCCTGTTGTTTTTAAGAACTGTGTTTCTGTGCTGATACCTTGCTTAGGCAAACTCTTTCGTCTTTGTCTCTCATCTACTACTCTTCGTCTCTTCCTTCCTGCTGGAAGTTCGCTTTCATTCAGCCTGTCCAAGAGAAGGGTGACCGATCTCAACCCTCCAACTGTCGTCCATTTGTTTTGATTTCTTGCTTTTTTAAAGTTTTTAAATCTATCCTTAAAAGGAAGAGTCTTAAACATCTTTTTCTCACAATCTTCTTTCAGATCGTCAGTATAGATTCCGCAAGGGACGCTCTACTGGCGATCTTCTTGCATATCTCTCTGACACTTGGTCATCCTTCTTTCGGGATTTCGGTGAAACTTTTGCTATTGCGCTAAACATATCCAAACTTTTTGACAGAGTCTGGAACAAATCTTTAATTTCGAAACTGCCCTCCTTCGGTTTCTATCCTTCTATCTGTTCCTTCATCTCTAATTTCCTTTCTGGCCGATCTATGGCTGTGGTTGTAGATGGCCACTGGTCCTCTCCTAAAGCTATTAACAGTGGTGTTCCCAAGGGTTATGTCCTATCACCCACTCTTTTCCTTTTATTTATTAATGATCTTTTAATTCGCACTTCCTGTCCTATTCACTCCTATGTCGATGATTCCACGCTTCACCTCTCCACCCGCTTCACAAAGCGTTCCTCTCAACAGTCACTCCATGATTCGCGTAGTAAGGCTATGGAACACCTGACCTCTGATCTTTCTGCCATCTCTGATTGGGGCAGAGAAAACCTTGTGGCTTTCAATGCCTCAAAAACTCAGTTCCTCCATCTGTCTACTCTTAACAATCTTCCACACGATCATCCCCTTACCTTCAACAACACACAACTCAATCCTTCCTCTTCTCTTAACATTGTTGGCGTTTCCTTTTCTCGTGCTCTTTCCTGGAAAGATCACATATACTCTCTTTCTAAAACAGCTTCTAAGAGGTTAGGTGTGCTGTAGTGCTGTACCACCTCCGGGGTTCTTCACCCCCACTCAGTTACTGTCTCTGTACAGGGGTCTTGTTCCTCCTATATGGAGTATGCTTCTCATATGTGGGGTGGTTCATCCCACACAGCCGTACTTAACTGGGTAGAATCAAAGGCTTTTCGTCTCATCAATTCCCCGCCTCTTACTGATTGTCTTCAATTTCTCTCTCTTCGCCGCAATGTTGCCTCACTCTCTCTTTACTATCGCTATCATAACGGACATTGCTCTTCTGAATTCTCTAACTGCATGCCTCCTCCTTTAAGGAGAGCACGCAGCACCAGACTTTCTACATTTTCTCATTCCTTTTTTGTCCAACTATTTAATGCAAGGGTTAATCGGTATTTTCAGTCTTTCCTCTACTCAACCGGTGAACTCTGGAACAATCTTCCTCAATTCATCTTTCTTCCTGTCTATGACCTCCCATCTTTCAAACGCAGTCTGTCTAGGCATCTCGAAAACCCCGGACCTTGATTTTGGCTCTCTTCTTCTTCTTCTATGGGAGCAGCGCTTTGCGAGCATTTGCCCTTGACCCCTCCTTCCTGCATGAAAAAAATAATACTTTCAACCTTTCAAATGTTCCGTGCGATGATTCATCATTTCAAGAAGGTCAAGCTTGTCGCCCTTCCTCTGTTCATTGTGTCTCTCTATAGCAGAGCTTTCCAAACTGTGTGTCGCGACACATTAGTGTTTTTTGTATTTTGAAAATTTTGATTTTTCTATCAACAAAATAGGCTACAAGATAAACCACCAACTGAAAAATTATCTGATATTTGATATTTGATAAAAAAAATTAATTAATGAGTCGTGAAAATTTTTATGCTTAAATATTGTGTCGCCAACGTGAAAAGTTTGGAAAGCTCTGCTCTATAGGCTAATGCTCACTATTTTTCATATGTAGAGACCGACGGGGAATTTCTTTCCTCGCCGTCCGCAAACATCCGGGAATCATCAGAAACCGAAAGACACACGTGGTTTTCAAGGAGAAAGAAACAAAAGGATGTTTGTCTTCTCTCAAAAGGCCCGCAAAAGTTAGCGTCTTCCAAGCCTATATAAGTCAGAGATCACTAAATTCGAGCTCACTTTTGCTCGTTACTCCTCGTGAATCTCCTCATTCACGTAGCGCCGTTCGACCTAAGCCGGCCTCAGTCCCTCAAGCAACACCTCAACAATACACGAAGCGAATCAACACTTGAGGCGACCTACAATTTCATCCCGCTGGAAGCAACATCACTATACCGGCGTCATCCTTCTGGCCCTGGCTTCACTCATCCTTCACCACAATTCGATCGGCGCCCATGCAACAAGTCTATCAAAAGGCCCTCAGCACATCCTCCTTCCGGTTGGCTAATACGTCTTCAGAGCTATCTACGGCGAAACGCAATGGTCAACCTCCACGTAAGCACGTAAGCCCTTCTCAGTCTCCAGAGTTATCCACGTCCAAATCGCAAGTCGGTAAGCCTCTTGTCGGCCCTCACTCGGCCTACAGTGTTTTGTTACGTCGTGCTAGACTATTCAGGATTCAAAGTTGAATAATCCACAAACTCTGTCTTATCGCGTAGGCCCTAAAAAAATGTCTTCAATACCGTTCAAACTAACTCTCCCATTAAGACCGCAGTAGGCCTATTCAAGTGTTGTACCAATACCGTAGTTTTGTATCACCTTGTTATTTTGTTCATTCATAAAACTTACTTATTTTGTATCCAATTGTTTATTTGCTCCTTTATGCATTTCATTTTTACTGACCTAATCCATTTACTGTACCATACCGTACTTTCATTATTTCAGTTATTATTGGCTTAATTACTTATTCTGTGTTCACCGCTGCATATCTCATTAGCCTACCTAAATTAGTGTACTTACTTAACGATTTTACTTACTTAACTTGTACTTACTTAACAATTAGACTGTATAACCATTTCTTATTGCTAATAATCATTCATCTGTAACATACAGTAGTATAAATACCATTATAGAATTGTTAATCACTATAAATACCGTTATAAAATTGTTAATCACTGCGAACAAATAATTCATTTATTTTTCTAATTAAACACAAAACAACAAAGTAATTTTTCTCTCCTTATTAAATATTGTCTGTTTGGGCTGTATTTCGAAACTGGTGACCCCTAATTATTCATTTCAATATAATTCATTAATTATAGTAAGCCTACTTTCTTGGCCACATCATATTGGTGATCCGTAGGCCACTCTATATATATATATATATATATACACACTAGGTGAATTATGACACGAAACTTTTTGTTCTCTACGACATATAAGACTATTTCCAAAAATTGACTAAAATCGGCTGATGTTAGCGGGAATAAATTATAATTTAAATTTTACTTTATATTTTATTCCTAATAGTACTCTTTTCTGACGTAAATGAACGACCTTGCAGTACTTATGTAAAAAAAAAAAATCGCTCTAGCTTCCCAAATTGTTTGAAAACAATTGAAACAAACAAATCCAGGATTTGAAAAGGAAAAATTCTTTTGACGCAGAAAATAGAATAAAAATAAAATAAAATCAGTAAAAGTAAAAACTTGAATCTCATCAGCATAAACAATAAATCTGGAAATAACAGAATGACGAAAGTTTATGATTGAGGAACTCTACTTTTCAAGACTTTTAGTATCTTCAGTAAAAGCTTTCGTAAGGGAGATCACTTCAAAGTTTCATACAAAGTTTGCTTCTCATATTGATTCATTTATCAAGGCGATATATACACACACACACACACACACAGTGTGTATATATATATATATATATATATATAAGTTCGGGAAGAACCGATTCGCCTCTATTTAAAAGGGCATATCTCGGCGGAAAAACAAAGAAAAAGTGAGAGGAAAGACAGAGGAAAAAGAAAGGGTGGAGGGGACAGTCGAAGTAGAAAAAGACCAAGGATGACAAGGACTGCAGGGTCGAGCCCCATCATCCTTGGGAGCTAGGGCCGGGAGGGCGCACGTGAACCCTCCAGGAACAAGCATGTACAAACGAGCACAAAGAGCACTCAAGAGCACGAGCTTAGAACCCCCTTGCGGGGATATATATATATATATATATATGTATATATCAATGCATACCTACACATTTTTGCAAATACAAAGGGAGGCCGCTGACTATAAGGATACGACAGGGTAAAAGCTATTAACAATCTGACTTAATGGTCGACGCCCACGTCTCTGACTCAGAGAGTTTTGGTGGAGGATGAATTTTGCATATACAGTATACTGAAAAAATTTTCAGTGTCAATTTCAAATACAGTATATATATATATATATATATATATATATATATATATATATATATATATATATATATATATATATATATATGTATATATATATATATATAAAATATGTATATACACCTTTGCTTTCAAATTTTCTGTGCGATAATTCCTCATTTGACAAAGGTCAAGCTTGTTGCACCTCCTCTCGAGTTGGTCTGGTGAAGTAGAGAGTTGGTTTCTTGTGTTCTCCACCTCACATAACCAGGTACGCCCAGCTCATCTGGGATTGTTCTGAGCCAGGCGTCTAGTCTTCTTTTGAAGATATCCACTATATACTAGTGAATATATACTAGTGAATTTGAACCAAAAATAGACATTACACAACCAACCTCCACACTCCCTCATTCCTCTTCCCAACCAACCAGTCTCGCGTATATTAAATCATTATGTAACAATACTAATAAAGTTAACAATACTAATAAAGGGAAATGAGGGAGTGTGGAGGATGGTCGTGTAATGTCTATTTTTTGGTTCATATTCACCTGTATGTAAAAAGTTGGGATACCTTGACTATCACTGCGGCGTTTGTACACCATTATTTACACTTGGAAAATAATGGAGGAACTAGTCCCAAATCTTACTTTGAGCCCTATAACCCCACAAACAACAGTGGAAAGTAGTAAAGGAAAAATGTGTCATGTTCCAGAATTAAAGGCTAGACAGGGGACATCCTCAACCCTAAAGGAAAATAGTTTTGTTGAGAAATCCAAGACTGTTTAACCAGCTACCCAATGAACTAAGGAACACGAATGGTGTTGCAGTGGATATCTTCAAAAGCAGACTAAACGCCTGGCTCAGCACAATCCCAGATGAGCTGGGCGTACCTGATTATGTGAGGTGGAGAACACAAGAAACCAACTCTCTACTTCACCAGACCAACTCGAGAGGAGGTGCAACAAGCTTGACCTTTGTCAAATGAAGAATTATCGCACAGAAAATTTGAAAGCAAAGGTGTGTGTGTGTGTCTGTATACTGTATATGTGAAATTGACACTGAAAATTTTCAGTATATATGCAAAATTCATACTCCACCAGAACTCTCTGAGTCAGAGACGTGGGCGTCGACCATTAAGTCAGCTTGTTAATAGTTTTTACCCTGTCGTATCCTTTTATTTTACATGAAATGATATTGGGGTCAGCCAAACAAACAATATTTTAAGGTTTTCGTTTAATTAGCAAAATAAATAAATTATTTTTTCACAGTGATTAACAATTATTTTGACAGTAATTGTACAATATTACAAAGAAATGATCATTAATAATAAGAAATGATTCTTATACAAGATAAGAGTTAAATATTACAATAATGACAAGCAACACTAATTAAGGTAATGAGATATACGGTATCGAACACACAATAATAAGTAATTAAGCAAATAATAACTGAGGTAATGAAAATACGGTATTGGTACAGTAACGGAATAAGCCTAACTGCAGTCGTAAATGGCGAGTTGGATTCCATGGTATTGAGGACACTTTGAAGAGTCTAATTCGGTTAGGCAGAGCTTGTTGAGTTTGTAAGCTACGCAAAAGTAGTTTAGCACGACGGAATAAACGGTAAGTCAAATGAGCTAGTAGCCTCCGTAAGGTTTACAGACCTGAGATTTTGATGAGGAAGATAACTCTGGAGACGGAAGGGCCTACAAGTCAGACTGCATAATGAGATCTTGGTGAAAGGAAATGAAGCTTCGCAGGTCGAATTGAATGAATGTTGAGTGAGGTGAAGGCGGACGGATGGCGCCAGTTGCATCTTATAGAAGTGACGTTGCTTCCAGGAGGATGAAATAGTAGTGGGCCTCAACGGAGATGATGTTTGAATGAAGTCGGGCCGCTCTTCGACGAAGGCTGGAGAGCGGGTGAAGTTACATGACGAAGATTGGAGATGAAGAATGAGTACTGAGTGAGGCCTGAGCAATGAGCAAGTGAGAATGAGGGCGACCTGAAGTGGACTGGCACTTTTATAGGCTCGGTGACACTATCGGGTCCGGTGACGTTTAGATTTGGTCGGCATTTTCGGGAAGCGAAATAAAATAAGTGTTCCTGTGTGGTCTGTTCTTGCCCAGGTGTATGGAATTTTACAGCCATGTGAGGGAGGCGAAGAAAAGGAGTTTTCCGTTATGCTACACACACACACACACACACACACACACACACACACACACACACACACATATATATATATATATATATATATATATATATATATACAGTATATAGGCCTATATATGAAGAAGGAATAAGAGATTACCAATTGACAAGGGCTCACGAGAAGCCTAAACTGTATTGGTGTTAAGAAATAAAAATTTACGTCTTCCTGAAGAATGGTTTCATTCTTCATACTGCGTCGCAACAGTGCCTTATTATATATGTATATATATATATATATGATGAATAAAACCACGAAGGGAAAAGAAACCCCTTTGTGTTTCTTTTCCCTTCGTGGTTTTATTCATCATAAATATTTTTCACGTGTCACTTTCGGGAAATAATTTTTCATATATATATATATATATGTTAACCCTCCGTCTATGGTCATGGGAGGTTCGAAGTTGACGGGAGTTCTGGTTAGGTGGCAGCAACGGATTTGTTACTCTGGAGTAGCTGGTACCGTATAAGGACTCGCAGTACGCAGTAGTTTCTCTTATACTACTCTCCGATTTCTTCTTGTAGTGGATCGGAGGATTCTGTGGAGCTTACTAAATTCTCTAGAGGTTCCCCGAGTCTTCTTGTAACGTATCGGGAAATTATTTTTCTCTATTTAAGACTAAGTTCTCTGAAGAGAGCAAGGCTCGAAGAAGATAAAGATATTCTCTTACTGTAGTTTACTGCTGAAATGTTACAGGTAATGCTCAACCTCTAAGTTAGATCAGACAAATCAGAATGAACACTGGAGAAATTTTACATGTTTATATATTGAAATTTTAATGACATCATTATTATTTAATGATGACCTGTTTTTGTTTTTTATTCTCAATAGGCTGATTTATTTTGCAAAATATTTAAATATAAGGTAAATATTTTAGCTGTAGCAATGTCTAGAGAGATAAACAAGATATTTGAAGATGAAGCCATATTTTTGTTTTAAACCGCATATTGACAGATTCTGATGTTATCATATCTGCCAAGTTAACTAAAAATGGAAATTGAAATACGTATTTTATTATGAATTACAAGTAAACATGCATATGAGCGAAAATTAAATGCTTAAAATTTAAAATTAAGTGTTAAGCAAGACATGACTTCATCTTTTACACCGAAGAGAGAATGTATACAGAAAATTAACATTGCAGAATTTAACAAGGTTACATTATTAAGCCAAATTTAAAACAATGATGAAGTAATTTAAAAAGAAATAATTCACCAATTATCCAACAGAAATAAAATAGAAAGAAAATCAAACATTTTATCCGAACTTCTGTCAGCGTTATGCGAGTTTGGACTCTACATGTAAAAATGAATATAAGAATATAAATATATATGAATATAAGAATATATGAATATAGAAATTATTCACTGTTCATTTCTACACACACACACACACACACACACACACACACACACACACACATATATATATATATATATATATAATTATATATATATATAATATTATATATATATATATATATATATATAATTTAGGGCGGAGTGAAACAACTTTTTATTTCAAATTTATTTGCCTCACTTGTTTTTTGGTGTATTAGACCATAAAAATGATGCATTCAGTCATTTAATGTTTGTAACTCCAACCATGTCTCGCATTTTTACATACAAGCAAAATGGCCATCAGCCGGTTGTCCATAAATAAAAATATGCTCATACCTTAAAAACTAAGTGTTCTATCAAAAAAAATAATTGAAGAAAAACGCTTTATAATGCAAAACTATACTTAAAAAACACCATTGTGCATACATTGTATTGAAATAAAATTGTATCTGGTCTCACTTGGTTGGATGCCGTAAATCAATTATGATACATTTGAATGCGATATAAAACCCGTTCATCAAAAATATTATTATTTTTTCAGGAGAGGCATCAGATCCTTTTTGGTTTCAAGTGAGGGAAGCAGAGAGCGACTTTTTATTCTTGACCTAATAAATCCGTCTCTTGATTCCCGTGATATTACTGATGCTGATGCATCTGTCACCAACTTCACGACTCTTTCGACGTTCTGTGTGTGAATAGGGTATTGCTCAACTTTGAAACATTTTGTTTCGTACTCAATCAATTCTTCATCACACAATTTAGAAGTGAGAGGTGGTTCACTGATATCAATCCTATCCCAGAAGATGATGTCTGTCCAATGTGATGCTTTGAAGTTCAATTCTGGTACTCTAAATTCTCTGGTTTTCCTTGTATTGGCTTCCTTACACTTTCTTGTCTGTATTATTTGATCGATTGCAACTTTGCGCAGCTTTTGCTCACTATTTGACAGCATTGATAGAAAAATATTTTTTGAGTGAGCAAAATAGGCATTCCATGATATATAAAGTTGGACAACTTTTTGTATATCTTGGGGTAACAGATTGAACCTTTTTATCGCATCAAAGATATGTTTGGGTTTAAATTTTATATTGAACCAGTTAGGACCATAGTTTGTTACTATGAACAGAGCAAGGCTACGTAACTCTCTGGAGGGATTCTTTTGGGAGACATAATAACGACATAGTCTGTTAGCTAGAGTTAACCATCTAGAGTTGTTAAGGGGACCAGGCTTGAGTTTCTCTAGGCTTCCGTCAACATATCCTTCTCTTATGGCCCCAATTATTCTGAACATGTATTGTTGATCATTAATTAAATCTTCTGTGAGCTCATCTGTGAGAAATGGGATGCTATCAGCCTCATCCGTAATTGGGGAGAACTTTACCACAGGTAACTCTTAAGAGCAAGTCTTAAGAGCATTACCAATAGATCCACTGAATGATCTTGGCCCAGTTGTTTTCCCGTCGTATCGCTCAGACAGATGCCTTAAGGGAAGTTCATTTGTATGTAGCATACAAATGCTCCATTGCAATGGTTGGTTCAGCTTCTGCTCGATTAAATGGATTATGCCACCTTTAGACCCAGTGTTGACATTCGTACTGTCGCACCCTATCACCTGGAGATTCTGATCTAGTGTAACTTCATTCAAGTAAGCGAACAACGATTCAGATACATCACTTGCTTTTCCAGATTTAGGGCTCAAATGGCTAAGGTATTCTCCACCAATAATACATAATGTTCTTCAACAATTATATCCTGGTACCAATTACCATCTTTATTTGTCTTTACCAACGTCTTGTCTTTTCTCCCATCAAAATACAGGGTGTACATAAAGTGAGGATCTATTTTTGTGAAATAATTATTTTTTCTATTTTTCGTTTCAGAAGCCCTTGGAATGAATACAGAAGAGCGTGTGGCAATAGTAATTTGGCGAATCGAGGGAAAGAAATACAATGACATCAGAGAGAAGTTTAGAAGGAGATTTCATAAGCCGGGGCCAATAGACAAGACAATACGAAAATTGGTGAACAAATTTAAACGAACGGGATCTGTAAATGATGAAGCAAGATCAGGATGACCGTGTATGTCAGATCTTACCGTGATTGCAGTACGCGGAATTATCACCGAGGAGCCACGTACGTCCGTTCGTGCTGCATCACACAGACTCGGCCTCCCGACGTCATCTGTGCACAAAATTCTGAAAGTTAATTTGCAGAAGAAAAGCTATCATTTGCAGGTTTTACATGATTTACATGAGGAAGATTTCCCTCGACGAAGTGCTGTGTGTGCTGATCTCGTAGAACAAATCTGGAGTGACAATTTAATGGACAACATTCTCTTTAGTGATGAAGCCACTTTCCATACGTGTGGAAAAGTAAATCGCCATAACTGTCGAATTTGGGCAGATGAAAGACCGAATGATTTCGTTCAAAATTGGGAAAGAGACTCACCTAAAGTTAATATCTGGATGGGTTTAACAAAATCTAAGGTTTATGGTCCTTTTTTCTTTGCTGAAGCTACAGTTACGGGGCTTATTTATCTGGACATGTTGCAGCAATTCCTTGAACCTCAGCTGATTGGGGATAGGATTGTTAGTACCGTCGTCTATCAACATGATGGTGCTCCTTGTCACTATGCCAAAATTGTTCAGGATTATCTAAATGGACGTTTTCCAAATCGCTGGATCGGACGCGGAAGCAACAGACCTTGGCCAGCGAGATCACCAGATTTAACCCCTTTAGATTTCTTTGCATGGGGCTTTATCAAATCGCACATCTATCAGACGAAGATTACGAGTCTTGAAAACTTACGTACACGTATACGAACTGCTGCAGATAACATAACCCCGCAAATGCTCCAGAATGTGTTTAGAAATGCTGCGGAATGATTTGAGCTGTGCAGGGATACTGATGGGCGTCACGTCGAATCCTACTCTTAATTATTTAATAAATGTTACCACTTTATCATTTTATGATTGAATTCCATATAATTTCCAAGTGCTTCACAAAAATAGATCCTGACTTTATGTACACCCTGTATAAAGCTTTAACATCACCATAACTTTGTGCAGCTTCAACTTGTAATGTTTTTCTCAATTTCTGTCCCTCTCTTCTCACCTTACCTCGATCAATAAAAAAGTCACTGTCTTTTTCGGTAATGATACCCAAATCCACCAAAGTAGCTGAAGCAATGGCCGATGCAGCCCTATCTGAAACATCAAATCTGTCGGCTTCCATGGTGAGAGTGTGTAAAGGGGCTCTCATTTGAATGTTGGAGCATTCATATTCAGACTCAGTTGTTGAACTTTCTTCGGTACTAGAGAAATCAGTATTAGTATCAAGTGAAAACACCATCAATGACTACCTTTTCGAATTCTTCATGCATGATTATTTTTCTTCGCTTACTTCCTTGTTGCAACTTCAACTTTCTAGCATTTCTTTTTGCTATATATCTTGAAAGGGTAACATCCACACCTCCAATCACCATATTTCGCATAGTCCTCTGATCCTCAAGGAATTCCAGTTCTTCTTTGGATATTCTTGATACTTTTGGACAAACACAAATAATATACTTTTCTTTACATCCGCTTTTTCGACAGCCAAAATCTTGGTGCGAAACGGAGTTGCATTTACAGGCACAAATGTCAGAATTTTACCGATGATTTTTTGAATGATTCAATAAGCTTCGCACTGCCTTTGGATCGACTGAGTTGCATAACCTTGTCGGTAAAGCGTTTCAGCTTGGTAATTATGGATTTTTAACTCATTGAAGGTATTGATGAACGTTTCCACACTTCGACCAATGCTTCTGCTATCGTTTCGAGAATATCATTATTTGTCAATTTTGCAGATGAGCCTTCCTTCAGTAGAAGAAAATATCTCCCAACCTGCATATTAGAGGGTAAGACATTACAGTATGTGGCAATTCACTTGGAATTCCGACCAGAAAATGTTGCTTCACCGACTGTCTAGTTAGTAGGGATTTTGCCATATTTAGGTCTGAGGTTAAATTTCTACAGAAATATCACATTATGAAAATCTGAAAAAATACAAAACACGGAATTACAGTAGTTAAAACAAATTATATATAAGCTCTAAAACTAAAATGTAAACATATTTTACTCAAAAGTCTTTGTAGCCACCCATGCTACAATATGCAGCATGCGGCTTCTACCCCGATCCCTTATCAGCCATATGCAAGATGTCATTGACCTCGAGTGAGACTGATGTTTAGATAAGCGTCTGTGTGTTCTTAAGTAGTTAGTGATTAGTAAGTATCGCTTGTGTTGTGTGAATATATTTACTCATTATCATAGTTATAACAAAATAACGCACAATATAACGCGATATCTTCTCTCAAAAACCGATAGATATTATACTAGGGGTCTTTCAAAATATGACTTTTCGCCATTTTGTTTCCGGCAAAAATACGGCGGGTGGAGGGTCCTACAAAGAAAATATTATCTTTTTAGAACTTCTAGAGGGTCAATACACCAAATCATGAGTGAGGCAAGACGGTTTAATATTTTCACTTCATCCTAATATATATAAGTTATATATATATATATATATATATATATATATATATATATATATATATATATGGGAATGAACTCAGAATGGTTCCCTGAGGTTTTTTATGATACACACATACCGTGCATGGAACAAGGAATTCTTCTAGGAAAATTAAATCCACTATAGTCCGAATAAGTAATGGTAAATGACAAACACTATAGTTTTTTCATTTTCATGATGCTAGCCCGACGTGGGCAACTGGTCACTCGCAAAGAGGTCCCAAAAATATAGCTTCCCTCACCAGCTATCTGCAAAGCAGATAGGATCCAGCTTTGGGACAGGATCTAGGGTTTAAAGCAGCCTAGCCCGGCTACATTTAGAACCTCAATATAAGCAAAAGACTCGCTGACTTCACGTCAGATTGAATACATCAAAGAAAATGGGGTAACTATTATATTTTTAGCCAAAAACCAAGACTTAAACCTCAACTGGCAGAATTGAGCGTCCACTTTTCAAGGCACATAACATGTCCGTTTCATGATGGGATGAACTCAGAATGGTTCACTGAGGTTTTTTATGATACACGGTCTGTGTGTCTCATAAAAAACCTCAGGGAACCATTCTGAGTTCATTCCCATCATGAAACGGACATGCTATGTGCCTTGAAAAGTGGACGCTCAATTCTGCCAGTTGAGGTTTAAGTTTTGGTTTTTGGCTAAAAATATAAGTTTTTTGTTTTTTTGGAACAAAATTTGTAATCGTACATCTGTCAATTTCTTTTAAATTTATGTCTTATTTTGAGTGAAATCAAATAAACTTTGTACGAGAGAGTGTGTTGTTTCTATGCTACCTTGCAATAGGTCTCTCTTGTAAACTGAGGGTAAATTAACACTGAAAGTCGAAAATTAAAGTGGGCTTCAAGTAAGCCGAGAAAACTGTTCGTATAAAATTGAAAGGCCATCCGACTGGATAAGCAGTCATCCTGACAAACGAACCCGCGCGCGGAATAAGTTCAACCGAAAAAGAAGTTGCACCACATCCGTTTTGGTGTCAGAATCAGGATCCTGTTGCAAGGTGCTAGTAGTACGCGTGTGACGCATTGTTAAAATAAACTTGCGATACAGAGAAAAGCAGCGAAAAGTGGAAAATATTGTGAACAGTGAAAAGTGTCACTAACAGTGGTAAAAATAAATAAATTAAGAAGCTTCGCGATGTCTGTAAAGAGTGTGGATGTAACACACAGGGAAGACAGTGCAAGTGACATTAGTGATACCGAACAAAAGAACTTGGAGGAGATGAGTAGAGAAAGTTTGGAAAATTTAAGAAGGATATAGTTTTCAAAAACTAATCGGTTACTAAAGGAATGCACGTAATTAGAGGAAGAAATAAACCGAAGAGGGTCAAAACCTGAAGACCTTGCGATGACTACTCCGCAGCTGGTGTATTGGCTCAACCCCACGTCGAGGGCTCGTCCCAAGAGAAGCACTTATATCCCGAATTTCCCAAAGGTAGTAAGGGGTTCCGAGTAGACGACCTTTGGGCACACGCCGGAAAGAAGTCCGCCGATATTTATGGGCGAACGGGCACAAGAGAACCCAGGAACCATCCCAAAGAATCCTTTCGGTAGTGCACCCACCACAAGCGCCCAGAAGCACCACACCGATGGTGTACGTCCCGAGGTTGTGGGGCCACTTGGAGGACGACCGTGGGAACCCGGTCACGAACCCTGCAGTTTTCTTCTCTGCAAGTCACCATGGATGAGAAGAAGAGACCCCACATCCTGTACAAGAAGAGTGCAGGTCCAGCACGAGTCTTGTTGGACATGTGAAGAGATTCTCCTCGCCAATTTTCCCACCGGGAGATGAAGGAGAAAATCCTCCAGATGTGTGGCAGTGTCATGGACGAAATGCAATTCGAAGGAAGATATACGCCGCCAGGATGGAAAAAGGTGAGACACTCAATATGTTTTCCACAAGATTATTAAGTTTAGGTAATGCCTTAGTACAAACTAATTTTATAATGAGACCTATTAAAGATGCCATATTAAAGGATGCGTTCAAGTTGGTCTTACCGGAATATGCCCGAAATTTTGTAAAAGGAGAGTCGTTTGAAGACTATTGGTCGGAGTCGATCAAGTATGCTTCGAACAATCCGGGAATCCGGCTACGGGATGAGGACGTATTAAAAGAAGAGACACCACAAGAGAGGAGTTCAAGACTCCAGCGGCTTCACAATCCAACCACGTCTTGGAACTCACGACTTCATGAAGAAAGTGTAGCCACAGCCACAAAAGAGGAGAGCAAGAGTAAAGATGTGGAGGTGAATGTCGAAGACAAGTCCATCAAGAGAGGAGAGCCCAGAAGAAAGAAATATGACATTTGTCACAGGAGGAATCACACCACTGAAGTGTTACAACGAGGGGCGGTCAGAAAATAAGTTTACACGGCGTATAATTTCGTAACTAAAGGACCTACATTGATTATGTTTCTATCAGGTGAATTCGTTAATCATTGTTGGCAACATTGCACGTCGATTCGGACGCCATCTACCGTATATTGGTTATATGAGTCAGTTGAACATGACGGCTCGACAGGAACAGTGCCCTGCCCTACGGAGCAGTTCAGGACGTTTACGTTTAATGGCCGCTCGTAAACGTTCCAGTGTTGAACAATATGCAGCTGCATTGATAGTTGTGCTTTTTTGCATGAAGTCTGCGAGCAAAACGCCTTTGTGATCCCAAAACACGGTAACCATCACTTTGCCAGCGGACCTCACAATCTTGAACTTCTTTGGTCGCGGGGACCCAGGGTGTTTTCATTCCATGCTGGCACGTTTTGTTTCCGGAGTACGGTGATGAACCCATGTTTCGTCTCCTGTGACAATGCGCTCGAGAAATTCTTGACCACTGACAGACTCGGAATATCGTTGCAGAAATGACAGGGCACTATTCCAGTGTGTTCCACACGAGAAATTAATAACTAGTAAACAATAGTAATGGACATTAATCCTAGATTTTTGTTAGTATGCCATTATTAATTCGGATTTCAACTTGGTTTTAAACAAATTTAAATTCACAATATTTTTTATATCGGCATTTAAGTTATTCCATAGTTTCAATCCAATGAAAATGGGTAGTTTTTGAGATGACAATTTAAATTGAGGTATAACAAGCTTTGATCCATTTCTGGTCTGATACGAGTGGATTTCTTGATGAGTTACAAAATATCTATTTACCCATTGTAAATTAATGATTTTGTTCTTACACTTGTAAATAAAAATAAAATGTTCCAGTTTGGTTATATCATTGAGCTTTAGTAGGTTTAGCTCTTTAAATAATGCACTGGAGTGATCAAGGAAATCAGCATCAGATAACAACCGTATTGCTCGTTTTCGGATGACAAATATACCATTTAATGCGTTGTTAGCGGAGTTTCCCCAAACAAGGGTGCAGTACGTTATATAAGGAAGAACAAGAGTATGATAGAGTCAATAAAACTTGTTTAGGGACTACATTTCTAAGTTTAAACATTATAGCAACGCTCCTTGAAATCTTTTTCGCGATATAATTTACATCATCACTCCATTGCAAATTCTTATCTAGCATTACACCAAGAAATTTTGTTACAGTACACTCCTTTATAGCGATTTCATTAACATTAAGTTCATCAAGTGACGTAAACGTCTTGGTGCTCATCAAACAGTATAATGAGGTACAAAAGTCGATAGTTGAACTGAAACACCAACACGTGGTGTCAAATCAGAAAAACGCGATTTCGCTAGGACAATTCCAGTCAGAGTTAGATGCGTTGAAAGAGACGCTCCTCCGAAAGCCTAGTTACTCGGAAGTAGTTCAGCGAGCCAGATCTCCAAGAAGCGCGTCGGGCAGCGAGGGAAACGAAATCCCCGCCTCCAACTCGCCCCCTGAAGGTGAGGTGGAAACGTAGCATACAAGGGTAGCGGTCAACCCCCCTCCCGTTCAGGAAAGGACCCCTGCTCCCGATTTCACAATGAGGAAGAGGGACGGTCCAATGCCGAGAGACGAGGCATCATTGCCCTCTTCCTGCCTCCCACTGCAGAGGAGAGGTATTCGATTACGCCTCGCTCGGTGTGCAGTCCCCCCCCCCTCCCACCGATGAAGAAGGGGCGCGCGGGGCCGTCAGGTTATAAACACCGCTAACAGACCCTCACCAAGCCACAGAGTAAGGGAGGGGCCTCCTATCCCCCAAAGGTTGTGCCACCCATCCCCCAGGCAGGTGAACCCTGCCTCAGGGAGATCGAGGGAGGAGGACGACGGGTGGGTAACTGTTAACAGGCGCCCTTCCGGAAGGTTTCCTCAACAGGTCTCCGCGGCGAGGCCACCGATGGGAAATCTCACCCTCTTTGTGTCGCAAATTCAGCTCTCGAACGAGGCAAGCGATATTCGACACATGATGGAAGAAGTCATTGGTGAACACAGTATATTGATAGTTAATAAACTAAACACGAAATTTCCGTATTATAATTCATTTAAAGTAATAATTAAAGGTGTAAATGGGCATTTCAACCCGTATAATATGAGTCAACGGCCAGACGGTATTATTGTTAAGGAGTTTATTCACTTTTCCAGGAGATTTGATAACGGGAAAAATAATAATAATAATAATAATAATAATAATAATAATAATGATGATGATAAAAATAGGCGCACTAACGGTAATGCCTGAAAGTTGTACTGTGTAAAATAATAACAATCTTACTAATAATAAATTCTCTATCAGTCATGGCGGATAACTTGTAAATAGTCTCATATAATGTAAGGTCAGTGAGGAATTCAACTGTAGATGTTCATAAAATCTGCGACAGTGCAGATTTGATACTCCTGCAGGAGCACTGGCTACCTAAGCAAGAGCTAAAATTCCTCTCTACCATCCATGATGACTTTATGTACCATGCGTCATCAGCAGTAGACTTGTCAGATGAATTAATGTACGGTAGGCCTTTTGGTGGTGTTGCTTACTTAATAAGGAAAAATTTGTCAAAACATATAAAAATTTTAACAAGCGATAATGTAAGGTTGTTAGGCATTGAATTACAAGTGAACAATGATTGCATATTAATTGTAAACTGCTATTTACCATATAACAACGGCAGTAATCTAGATGAATACATTGATTTGCTGTACAAAATTAAGTCATTATCAGATAACCCCAAATATTCTCACTGTATAATAATGAGGGACTTTAACGCACGTGTGAACTCGGAATTCTTTGTAGAATTGGGTAACATGTGCGAGTCGACCAATTTAAGTATAAGTGATGTAGATGTATTAGGGGTAGCCAGTGGTAATTTTACATACGTTAGTGATGAGTGGTACCACCAGGTGGATTGATCATTGTCTCACTAGTAATAATCTAAACTCAGCAGGGATTCCCAAAGTGATCTGTACAGACCCCCAGGGGTCTGTAGGAAGCTTCCAGGGGGTCTCTAAGCTTTTGGAAAAATAGTAACATTAACTATATTAAAATAAATTTCCATTTCACACTATGTCCGGTCTATGTCCGTACGGAATTAATATTTAGGGGTCCTTGGTGGTAAAAGTTTGGGAACCCCTGAATTCTAAATGATCGAATTGTTAGAGTTCATATTCTGCATGATTTCCTTCTTTCTGATCATAGACCATTAGAAATATTAATTAACGTTACCAATTTATGCGCAACACGACTTAACAAGAACTCAATAGGTAAGAATAATCACGTCGATTGGTCCAATGTTACGATGCAGCAGAGAATAGAATACAAAGACAGAACAAGTCACCTCTTTAATAATTTAGAAATTTTGCACCTTGCCTGTAATAATCCTTGCTCAAATGATTCTCACTGTAAACTCATAGATAGGTATTATAGTAAGATAATATCCTTGTTAAGAGAAGCAGGAAGCCCCCTGATTAAATCTTACAACTATCATACTAAGATTATTCCTGGATGGAATGATTTTATTGCCCCCCTGAAGAGGGAATCGAAAGACGCCTATGATTTGTGGTGCTTTCATGGTAGACCCAGATTAGGACCGGTATACTTGAATATGTGTAGAAGTCGGGGTCAGTATAAGGCCATAAGACGATGTAAACAGGAAGAAGAGTCTATTCGAGCATCAAAAGCCTGTGAAGCTCGCATAAATAACGATAATAACAAATTTTGGAAATTTGTTAAGAATCAAACGAGTGTCAAAAATGTCCTCCCTCCGACAATCGATGGGGTGTCGGGGGAGGGTGAAATTGCAAAGCTGTGGAGAAACCACTATTCTAACATTCTTAACAGTGTGAGTAGGAATAATCTTAAGATAGATTGCAGCGAAACGAATGTGGGAGGGACAAGGGAAAATACTGTGATATCATTTTCTGAAGTAAAGAGGTTAATTAAAGAGTTAAAGACTGGTTCTGCGTCAGGGGTAGATGACTTATCGAATGAGCGCTTAAAATATGCAAATGACGTAGTATGTCTGCATATATCATTGCTCCTATCAGCCATGCTGGCTCAGAGCTATATCCCTGCAGAGTTCATGAGGGTATATATCTTGCCCCTGGTCAAAAATAAGTACGGAGACATTCTGTCCAGCAATAATTACAGGCCTATTGCTGTCGCTTCCTGCTTCTCGAAACTACTAGAAAAACTCTTGTTACGCCGATTAAATGATTTCCTATGGACATCTAATCAGTTTGGCTTTAAAAGGTCCCACTCAACTGACCTGTGTATCTATGTACTTAAAGAAACAATATCTAAATACATTGACAGTAATTCAACTATTTATAGCTGTTTCCTAGATCTAAGTAAGGCATATGATAGGGCAGGGATTCCCAAAGTGGTCTGTACAGACCCCCAGGGGTCTGTAGGAAGCTTCCAGGGGGTCTCTAAGCTTTTGGAAAAATAGTAACATTAACTATATTAAAATAAATTTCCATTTCACACTATGTCAGGTCTATGTCCGTACAGAATTAATATTTAGGGGTCCTTGGTGGTAAAAGTTTGGGAACCCCTGTGATAGGGTGAACCACAATATTTTATTTGCAAAACTAGAAGACAGGAAGGTTCTCATGTACATATTAAATTTATTGAAATTTTGGTATTCCCACCAATCTTTCACTGTTAGGTGGGGCAATGTAATATCCGAGTGTTTTGGCTCCTCTTGCCGGGTGAGACAAGGCTCCTTGCTCTCCCCTATGCTATTTAATGTGTATATCGACGGATTAATTGCTTCACTTAATGAGGCAACAGTGGGATGTTGTATAGATAACACAAGGATAAATAACTTAGTTTATGCCGATGATATGGTGTTAATAAGTCCTTCTGTTAAAGGTCTGGATCGGCTACTAAAAGTCTGCGAAGTGTATTCGCAGAAACATGATATTCTTTTTAATGTTACAAAAACTAAGGTTATGGAATTTCATCCTAAAAGCTGTAATCAGCCAGCTGATATAAGGTTTAAAATGAATGGTGAAGTAATTGAGAAAGTACAAGAGTTTAAGTATTTGGGTCAAACTACTGTATTACCAGCAACTTGAGTGATGACTCGGATATAAGAAAACAATCTCGAAGCTTGTGTGCTAAAGCGAATATGACCATAAGGAACTTTCGATTCTGTACAAGTGAAGCTAAAGACACTCTCTTTCGTACTTTCTGCAGTAATATATACGGACAGCAACTGTGGGTGAATTATAAAAAAGGTTCTGGCAGAACTCTAAATTTGCTGTACAACAGGTCTTTTTGACTCTTACATAAATTCCGCCCCCCCCGAGATGCTGAGCTTCGCAAATGTTTGCTACCCGCAATGTCCTGAGCTTCCCGGAGGTAACAAGACGTGATCAACACAGTCTAATGCAAAGAATTAAAAAATCAACCAACTCGATCATCCAAGCTATCCATGAGTCCTGCCATTTATTCTCTAAGCTATGGACTTCTTGGTACGAAAACGTCTGTCTGTAGCTCCACTTAACTTCGATATTACAGTATTATTTCTAATCAATTGTATATATTTCTATCCTTAGTATGTGAACTGTCATTGTATTAATAATATTTATCATATGGACTATAGTCTGCCAATAAACCTTTTCATTTTCATTTTCATATACATTTCTTTTATTAGTAAAAATCATGAAATTTGTTTTACTGGTATTTAGGAAGAGTTTATTGGTGGTCAACCATTTCATTACACTGATGAATTCTGAATTAAATATATTCTTAGCTGAATTAACATCTTTGCAAGAAAAAGACACATTTGTATCATCTGTAAACATTATGAAGTTCAGTATATCAGATGGGCATGGAAGGTCATTTATATACAATAAAAATAACAGTGGACACAGAACTGGGCACAGTGACACACCATGTTTGACAAGCGCTTTAGTTGAACAGTCCTTATTTATTGATACAAAATGATATCTATTGGATAAATAACTTTTAAACCAATCACTGATTGCTCCTCTGAAGCCGTAACAATATAATTTATTAAGTAGAATATTATGGTCTATACTCTATTACATCGAACGCCTTACTCAAATCCATAAATATTGATATAATTATTTCTTTGTTCTCTTTAGCTATATTTGCATTTTCCATAAGATTTAAAATAGCTATTTCCGTTATTTTATTATTACGGAAGCCATATTGATTTGGAGATAATAAATTGTAGGATTCTAAATATCGCTGCATTCTACTTTTTAAAATTTTTTCTAAACCAAAAACACAGATAATGAACACACCGGCCTGTAATTTGTTGCTAGTGTAGGATCACCCCCTTTAAAAAGGGGTGTTATACAACCAGTTTTTAGCATTGATGGGGATATTTCTTTGGAAATACTTTGATTGATAATTTTAGCTAAAGTTACAGATATCTTATCTTTAACAAGTTTCAATATAGGTAGAGGAATGTTATGAATGTTATTTTTTGTATTTTTTAATTTACCAATAATATTCCGGACCTCAGTAGAGGTAGCAGGAACAAAAGAAAATGAATTTGGTGTTCTGGGGGGCATATATTCTAGAGGTGAGTGATCATTATTTAGTAATTGTGAGCGAAGCTTATCCGCTATTGAAGTAAACATTTAATTTCTCTCTTGAATTTTTCTTAATTTGGTTTCCGAAAATACTGTTTATGGTTGTCCAAATGTTTTTCATGTCTCCTTTGTTTCGAAAATTGATTGTTATAACAGTTATATTTTGCAATTTTGATTATTTTAGTTAATTTGTTTCTGTATTGAGTATATTGTATTTTAGGAATTTTGCTCTGTAATTGCAATTTGAATAATTTATCTCTCTTCTTTATTGAAGTGATAATTCCTGGAGTGATCCATGGATTTGCGACACTTTTGAGCGAAACTCTTTTTCTCATTAAAGGAAAGCAAATATTAAAAATATGGAAGGTGTCATAGAAGAACTGAAACATATGACCTGGGTCATTTATAGGTTCGTCACAGTCAAATCGAGTATTTTCTACAGCCCCAATAAATTTTCTTTTGTGTATATATATATATATACACACACACACACACACTATATATATATATATATATATATGGGGCCTTATACAGTATAATTTTTTTAACCTATAAAATTAACCAACTGGTTAGGTTAATTGAATACCCGATTAGGTTAAGTGAGTGCCCGGTTAGGTTAATTGAATGCCCGGTTAGGTCAACTGTACGCCCTTGACGATTGGTTAGGTTAAGTCGTGATATTTTCGTTAGTTTTAACAAAATATTACGACTTAACCTAACCAATCGTCAAAGGCGTACAGTTGATCTAACCGGGCATTCAATTAACCTAACCTAGCATTCAATAATTTTTCCGTAGGTTTTGATTAATTTTAAGCAACTTTTACCTTATAATTTTTTCTCTCGAGGAGCCGTTTCCATATTTTAGGGTGACATAGACAAACAGACAGACAGACAGACAGACAGCATATATATATATATATATATATATATGGAGATTTTTTAAATTCAAATTTTTGTCTAATTAAAAAAGAATAAAAATTTTGTTTGCTGAATCGTAAATGCATCACGTGAAAAGCACACGCTTGAGCTCAGCCCATTTTATGACATTCTATGATGTCACTATCTTTCAGCCAATCAGGAATACACTTGGCCTCCTAAGCCAGGAAACGTCAAAAACGGCCTTCATTGGCCTCAGATGACCTCGGCAGCCGACTCCACATAGCCTATGTTCTTCCTCGGCCTCAATTACTCCTATCCCCCAAGTTCGCAGTTCGACCGTCACACATATTAGCAAGATATATGAAGTTTATTCAATAATATTTCATGCGAAAGTGTATCAAATATGATAATGAAAACCCACTCTAATAGACATATTTTGACCTTCACGTAGAAAAAAGTGTGAGTTTTTTGCGTGTATCAAATATTTCTGACAAGTCGAAGAAGATCAAGACAGTCGTTCTTTTGCTGTTTAAGTTCTGAGACACATTTTCTAATAGCATGTTTATGGCATCTTCCGTTGTATGCCCATCTCTAAACCAAAATTGTGTTTAGTTAAAATATCGTATTTGATTGAGAATTTAGTAAGTTTATTGTAAATTAATTTTTTCGAATACTTTGCTTAAAGTTGACAATACGGAAATGGGGCGATAATTGGATGGGGGTTTCCCGACTTAAATACAGGTCAACATCTGGCTTCCTTCATGCTGAGTGTTCATGATTCATTTATTAGCTTACTGAGTGGTGTTGCAATTTCACTGCAATTTTTATGAATTTGTATATTTTTATCAGGATCGTATTAATGTCAGAATCTTTATTTTTTATATTTTATATTGCTGGAGAGTTATAGTATAGTAGGAATGGATCAAAGAAAAATGAGTTTGGATTTGGTTGTGGCATGTATTGTTGGTAGTGAGTGTCTGTAATTGGGATCGAGGTTGCTGTATTGGAGCCGATAGATGTAAAGAAATTGTTCGATAAATTGCTATGTCTGGGGTCACTGTAAGAATTTCTGCCTTGTGTGAGGCGTATATGTGTATATGTATGAGGCGTGTATATATATATATATATATATATATATATATATATGCGCCTCGGTGGTGTAGTGGTTAGCGTCGCTGACTACGAATCCATTGGCCCCGGGATCGAGACCCGGTGACGGAAGGCGGCGCACAGCAAAACCCAGCTGTTCATCTTGCCACACAATAAAAATTGGTTGGTAGATAAATGGATACCCTGGTTAGCCTAGTGGTTAAGACGCTGGGCTGCTGGTGGGGCTTGGCTCGGATTCCACATTAAACTGTAGGTCTAAGGTGGAGTGACAAGCTTGACCTTCGTCAGTCTTGCTGGTGTTTCCACAACGGTCATGTATTAAGTTAAATTATAGGTCAAGTTAGGTTACATTAGCAATTCTCCCTTGGAAATGTCTCCCAAATGGAAACCGCAAATGGTAATGAAAATGCCTCGGAGTGAAAAGTAATTGCAATGACTAACAAAAATGAGTCAACATTTTTTGATTTATAAAAGTTATGAACAAATGTGATATTTTGAGTAATAAACACACACACACACACACACACATCTATCTATGATATATATATATATACACACGAGGGCCACTCAATATATTTTGCCCCACCTTTTATTTTTCTTTCCAAGTTTCCCTATAAGTTCCAGAAATTTTGTACACAAGTAGTTACATACCTTTTTCACAAATTTTTATTTTTGCACATAGTCTCCATCCTTTTCTACGGCTTTCCTCCACCTCGAAACCTCCTTGCTGGTAAAAATCCGCTGGGTTCCGCTGGAGCCACCTCTTAACCTCCTCAACAACCTCATCCTCACTCTGAAACTTTTGCCCACGAATAGCATCCTTTATTGGCCCAAACAAATGGAAGTCTGAAGGTGCCAGATCCGGGTTGTATGGAGGGTAGGGTAACACAGTAAAGCGCATTTTTGTGATGGCTTCTCTTGTTTGCAAAATGTTGTGTAGTCTTGCGTTATCGTGCAAAAGAAGGACGTCTTCTAGTTTTCTCTCCGGTCGAACTCGCTTTATACGTCTCTGAAGTCTCTCTGAGTTGATTGAATGTCCACCAGAATCACCCCTTTCATGTCCCAGAAGATGGTGGCCATAACCTTTCCTGCAGAGGGAGCCATTTTGAACTTTTTCTTGCGTGGGGTGTGCGTGATGCCACTCCATGGATTAGCGTTTTGTTTCAGGTTCAAAGTGGTGTACCTAAATCTCACCCCAGCCACAATTCGTGAAAGGAAGTCATCCCCTTCTGTCTCGTATGAAACCAACGACTCAGAAGCAATTTCTTTTCTTTGGGCTTTGTGATCTTTAGTCAGTTGGCGAGGAACAAACCGTGAACACACTTTTGAGTATCTCAGTTGCTGAATTATCGGTTCTAGGTAATTTTGCCGTATGAAATTTCGCCGCAAGAAATTTCGCTGCAAGAAACTTCGCCGCAAAGAAACTTCGCCGCAAGAAATTTCGCCGCAAAGAAACCTCGCCGCAAGCAAGAAAATAGGAAAGAAATACATGAATAAATAAGAAACGTATTTATTTGAAACAACAGTACTAAAAAGTCTATATATAAAACTTAGTTAAAAAAGTTTAGTTTAGTTTATTTACATGAAAGAACAAAACAGTTAAAAAGTTTAGCTTAGTTTTTACTAAAAAGTTCATACATAACAGTTAACCCTCTAACGCCGACTGGGTCGAATACATACCGTTTCAAATACACGCATTTAGACTTAACCCTACAAAAATGTTCGGCGTTAAAGGGTTAAAAACGTTTAATCCTATTAAAATGTATGCAAGTTTAATGAAATAGACCGCAAAAACTGAAGTTTGTTTTCCGGATTATAATTCATTACTATTCGCTGGAGTCTGGAGTTGACATCTTTGTATTTCTTTTTCATGGTGGATGGATCCCATAGTTCAATTTGTAGTTTCTTCTTGTTTGTTGAGCTTGCTTCTTTTTTAAAAATTCCTATTAATTTCCAAATATTGGGATGTACATTTGTGACCGCAATTTGTAGAGCATTATGAAACCCCTCTACACTATTATTTGTTCGAGGTAATTCATCGGCAGTCCTTTCATTGACGTTCCAAAGTTCAATTGGAAATGTGGGTACCAGTCGGCGTCGCCGAAGTCCTCGACCTCGTTCCCCTCCAATGTAGTGAGTTTCGAAATAGAAAACAAATTCTTGGGGCAAATCGTCATCATCTGTGAGTTCAATAAATCCTTCCACAACGTCTGGAATAGGAAGAAATGCAAGGGCTGCGAAGCATTTAACTTTGAGGTTGAATTCATTATTTGTATGATATTGATGTTGACGACTTTTCTGTAAATATTTTGGGCTAAATGAAATAAGCAACATGTTATTGTAGCGTTTGGAAATACATTCGAGAAGCTGTTAATGCATGCTTTTTCAAAGTCAACCATCAAAGATTCGGGCTTGATCTCCGGACGTAGTTCCTTTAAAATGTGGAAAAGTCTACTGTAATTTTCTTGAGTTTTTCCAGGGAGTAGAATAAATAAGCGAGGAATGCTAACATTCCTCATTACTACATGTAACGTATAGAGTTGGTAATATATATCTGGACTACATTTGAAAGTGCCATCACATGCCCAATGCTTATAATTTACCAAATCATCTAAACACTTTCTGTTCCAAACACTAAAATCCTACCCACATCATGTTCTCCACTGTCGTACTGTAAGAACTTTTCTCCGCTTTCAAGATATTGATATTCTAAAGGAATCACGTATCCACTTCTTTCTTTAGGGATAGGAGGTACTTTGTCGTTATTCTGTCGCCAATTCCGAATGTTTCGGGCTAAGGTCGGTATTGATGGCATTAAAGCCAGGGTTGCGTCATCTAAACCTGATGATGTATCAGCAATAAGTGATCTTGTTGGTAGTTGCGAAGTCAAAGTGGCAGCTTTCATGGTCGCCAAAGAATGATAAACTTGGGGTTTGGTTGCATTGGAGGTATGTATATACTCACCAATATGTTTACAAATCGATAATGTCTCATCACTTTCCAAAATAGTGTGCACTCTCGCTCCACATTTACTTATTTCACACTTCCAATAAGTTTTTGCTTTATGTTTTCTTTCCAATCGGTAAACATAATTCATGTCGTCAACTAATTTCTCACCACCACGGATACTTCTCACTGTAAAAGGCATTTTAAAAGGCTCGAAATAGCAATTATAGGTTAAAACCTAATTTATCGGTTAATGTTGGTTACTGTTGGTGGGGTGGTTGGTTGGTTTGTTTCATTGTTTTATTGTTGGTTGGTCTTTCTTTCCAATAATAATTTTTTCACGGCGAATTTTCTTTGCGGCGAAGTTTCTTTGCGGCGAGGTTTCTTGCGGCGAGGTTTCTTGCGGCGAGGTTTCTTGCGGCGAAGTTTCTTGCGGCGAAATTTCATACGACAAAAATTACCGGACAGGGAATTATCGTATTCACACTTCCTTCACTAATTCCTAGCTCCAGTGATAGCTCTTGTATGTGACACGCCGATTTGATCGAATGATGCTGTTAGCACGTTGCACAGTGTGAGATGTCACAGCCGATGCTGGGCGATCGCTGCGTGGCTCATCATCGAGGCTGGCTCTCCCTCTCTCCGATGATCTCACACGTTTAGACCAGCTTCCAACTGTGCTTCGATCAACAACAGCATCTCCGTAAACGTTTTGTAGACGTTTGTGAATATTTCCAACTGTTTCCTTCTCTGCAGTTAAGAACTCGATAACAGCTCTCTGTTTATGACGCACATCACTGTCAGACACCATTTTCGAAACTGCTTTAACCATCGATTTTATACAAGAGCGTTTGAAAGCGGTTTTATGCAAGGAGCGGAGGTTCAAACTGGAAAAATCCGGTTAAGCGAAGCGCAGAAAGTTCAAACTTACGGCCCAAAAGACATTTCAGCCCCATGGCCTATTATTTAGCTAAGCAGAAAGGGTGGGCAAAATATATTGAGTGCCCTAGTATATATATATATATATATATATATATATATATATATATATATATATAATGTCCCCTTTCCATGTTTGTACAGAAATTTAATACAGTTTTGAAGCAGGTAAATAATGAACAATGTTCTATCGCACAGGAAGTAATTTACGTTGAGGCCTCATTTTTACTTATGTCCCGAGGGATTTCCAGTGAATATAAAACCTCGTTTTCATTTTGTTATTTTATACATGGATTCAATATCATATGAAGGAGAGTGAAGATTAGGTAAAAAAAGTTTTATATATATATATAGAGTACATGTTCTCCTCTCTCTCTCTCTCGTTTTATCTTACTATTGCATTTTATTTTTCAGTGTTTATTTTTAATTAAGTTCTTTATTGACATGTAATTTTTAATTTTCAATATCAACAATCCTGAATGACGTAAGAGGTTTTGTGTCTTTTCCATATATTTATATGTGTGTGTGTGTGTGTGTGTGCGCGCGCGCGTCATATCGCTATATAAATTCTTTATATAAACTTCAAAGCATAACGAATAACATAAATGAAACTCTCTGGAATTTATTGTATTGTCGAAGATATAGAGACAGCGAATAAAATAAAGGAAAACTCCAACACATAACTTTTGAAATATTTTATGTACGGATAGTGTATATACACTATATATCTTATACACTGTGTTATATACAGTCAGCGAGAAATGGTGAAAGCTTCGTCTGTATTAAGGTATAAGGGTCATGGTCATTATATGACGTGAAGCTTGTTTTCTGGGATATCCCAGAAAGCATTCGTCGAAAAGAAATAAATAGGTAAAACTCCAAGAGCATTAATGTGCGCGCACCCACCCACCCACACACACACGAGTATGTATGTATATATATATATATATATATATATATATATATATATATATATATATATATATATATATATATATATATATATATATGTATGTATGGTGTATATATATAGGGTCCGCAAAAAAAAAGGAGCATGACGAAAATGTTTACTGTACATTTATTTTTACACATAATGACAAATAACTTATTTTAGGCAAATAAGCAACAAATAAACTAAGTTAGTACCAAATTTCATGTCAATACGTCAAAAATTAAAGAAAATATAAGTTTTACTACAACATGTCATATAATTTTACAATTTTCAAAGAAAACGAAATTATAAGACTAAAAAAATTGTTCGATATGTTCGCCAGAAATGTTTACTATACATTTATTTTTACACATAATGACAAATAATTTATTTTAGGCAAATAAGCAACAAATAAACTAAGTTAGTACCAAATTTCATGTCAATACGTCAAAAATTAAAAAAAATATAAAAGTTTTACTACAACATGTCATATAATTTTACAATTTCCAAAGAAAACGAAATTATAAGACTAAAAAAATTGTTCGATATGTTTGCCAGAAACCTCTACAACCCTTCGTAATCGGGGCCTAAATTGATCTATAGCTTTATCTACTTGATCTTGGATAATTTCTTCCCATTTTTGTACGATAACTTCTTTCAAATGTTCGACATTTCGGATCTTATGCTTGTACACTTTCTCAGCCAACATTTCCCATATTCCGTAGTCTACGGGATTCAAATCTGGACTATTAGGGGGCCAATCTTTTGGGTAAAGCAATTCAGGAACATTATTTTCTAAAAATTCAATAGTTGACTTAGCGGTATGCGCCCGAGCGCCATCCTGTTGGAATAAGAAGTAACCATTATTCGCCAATCGTCTCATTTCGGGCAGCATTTGTTCCAACAAAGTTTCAGTGTAATAGCGGGCGTCTACTTTGATGTTTGGCTCTACGGAAAAAACAGATGTCTTGCCTAGTTTAGACACACCGACCCATACCATTACGCTGGCAGAAAAATGATTACGGGTAGCATAAAGTCTATCATCTGGTATTTCATTTTTACGATTAACTCTTGAATACACTCTGTCATTTTGGGAATTTCGCGGTGGTTCTACCGTAAACTTCTTTTCGTCAGTAAAAAAGCCGAGGTCTACTTTTTCGGGAGTGATATTTCTTAACATGCGTTCAGAACAAACAACTCTTTTCTGTTCGTTAATTTCAGTTAATTTCTGCCCGTGTATCCGTTTATAAGGTTTTAGTTCAAGGTCGTTTTTAATAATGTTTCTGACGCTACTTTCGGATATGCTCAACTCATTAGCAATTCTGGACGGTGTCACGTGAGTCCCTGGTCTGCCTTCTTGACTACAAATTCTTAGTTCCACATCTCTGATGTTTTCTTCGGTTCGAACTGATCTTGGCCCCCCGCTTCCTTGTTTCCTTTCAGTACTTTCAGTTTCGTCGATTTTTCTTAACAGCTTGTCCAAACCTCCTTTCGACCATGGTTTATTCGGAAACTCTTGTAATAATTTTATTGCGCCATAATTTTTATCAAGTCTATAATGTTTTATTAATATTTTATCTTCTTTAGAAAAGGGCATATTATCATTTTTATTGATTAAAATTATTTAGGCATCTGAAAAAAATAATTTAAAATGAGAAAAACATTAAATTTTTACGCGGAAATTCACTTTTTTTAGTCATTGCACGTTTGTGGCCATAAAATCTTTATTTTATGACCGATTTTGATGAAATTTATTTTATACAGCTCTGGGCTCTTTTATCTTTAGCAAGATATATAACATTTAAGGGTCCGGCAAAAAATGCGGGCGTGAGAGCAATTTTCGTCATGCTCCTTTTTTTTTTGCGGACCCTGTATATATATATATATATATGTGTGTGTGTGTGTGTGTATATATATATATATATATATATTACGGGTGTGCCATAAAAAAATGGTACATTTTAAAAAGGCTATAAAATCAACATTTGTCATTTAATTTTAATAAAACTTCTACACAATAAAACATATGTATTTATCTATATGCAAACAAGTTTTCAGACTAAAATATCGAATAATTCAAATTCTATCAACATTTAACGAAAGAGTATGATTTTTCTACTAAACATGCAAAAATTATGTTATTAAACCTTTTTAATATTTTTTTATAAAATAATTTTTAACGTAAAATTTACCTGAAATTATTAAAAAAAATTGTTCGAAATGCTTTCCTTCCATTTCAATAACTTTTTTATTCTTGGCCGGAATTCATCTATGGCTCGATTTACTCGTTCCTGTGGAAGCTCTTCCCATTTTTGAATGATGATCTCGCGTAAATGAGCGACATCTTTTATCCTTGTCCTGTAGACTCGCCCTGCTAAGTTCTCCCATATTCCGGCTAGGTATAAAAAAAGTTATTGAAATGGAAGGAAAGCATTTCGAACAATTTTTTTAATAATTTCAGGTAAATTTTACGTTAAAAATTATTTTTATACAAAAATATTAAAAAGGTTTAATAATTTTTGCATGTTAAGTACAAAAATCATACTCTTTTGTTAAATGTTGATAGAATTTGAATTATTCGATATTTTAGTCTGAAAACTTGTTTGTATATAGAAAATTACATATGTTTTATTGTGTAGAAGTTTTATTAAAATTAAATGACAAATGTTGATTTTAGCCTTTTTAAAATGTACCCTTTTTTATGGCACACCCGTTATATATACTCGTATATATAAACTGAATACCGATAGGGATGTCCTTTTGATGAGATTAACCCAGAATGTTGTTCATTTCAGTGGTGATGAACCACGCACGAAAGCTTCGTTAGTATTTTTACCCTCTATTTGTTTGTCAATGCTGCTGCGAGCTGCTCGTACCCTCAAACGGGCGTATGGGTGGAATTGTGCTCTGTATGAAAAGCTGCTTAACTCTTCATACTTTCACTTAAACTATAAATGCATCGATTAGTGTTGAAAAATAATCGAAACTTCACAAACCGGTTTTTAATCGATCTGTTTTTTGAAAACCGGTTTTAACCGGTTATGACCGAAAAGTATAGTAATTTTTAAAAGCCACAATTGAAAGGTACTGACTTTAACTCTTAACAAGCATAGCTTATCGCCTATTTTTTGGTCAAAAGAATGCAAAAATGCAGCATCATATGTATGCATATGAATAAGAAAATGACAACTTTGACATATTT